>UESW01002568.1:57752-164448 GCA_900491605.1 Calamus simplicifolius
AAACGACAACTACCAGGTTGCACGGTGCTCACACATGATTTTCAGCGCATGGCCATGCCTCGCCACGGCGTACGATTCGGTACTCCCGTGATTGCGCCCCGTTACGGAGGGCCATGCCTCATAACGGTGTTTGGTGCGTTGCATGCCCCTGTGCATGGCCATGCCTCGCCACAGCGTACGATTCGGTACTCCTGTGATTGCGCCCCGTTACGGAGGGCCATGCCTCATAACGGTGTTTGGCGCGTTGCATGTCCCTGTGCATCACCATGCCTCACTACGGCGTACGATTCGCTACCGCTGGCAATGGTGCCCGGTCATATCAACCGGCGGCGTGCACTGAACGCCTTCACCGCTACTGGACACGTATGATATCACGCGTAGCGATGGTACGATGGTGATCTCCCGGAGCTGTAAGCTAAGGTATTCGGATAGGTATAAAGGCACGTGCTTGCGCCGTAAGTAGGGACTGAACTCTGGTTTTTCTGAGCTTTCTTCCTCCCAGCAAAAACCCTAACCGCCTCAGCTCTTCTTCGCTGAAGCGGTTCTCTGTCTGAGCCCAAGTGACTAACTTGATCGTCGGAGGGTCCCCACCGGCGCCGCCAGTCTCCAGGGACTTTTCTTGCAGGACTTCGAGGAGAATGACATCCATCTTCCCCGACGTTGAGGAAGGTGACTTGACGTCATCACTTTCCTCATCCCACATCCCAACTTCAATCTTGTCCCAAGATACTCTCACTGCTAGCAAGATCAAAGAATCGCTGTAGTCAATGTCTTTATCCTGTAAGAACGATTATTACCAGGTTTGATTTAAAACATTTTGAAAGATTGATGGCCTCTCATCAATCGTCAATTTAATCAATCTATTGATAAAGGACATGGCATACCATATCCAACTCAAATTAATCTTCATTCCAATGAGATCAAATCATGTTACATGGTTAATTCTCAGACTCTGCATTTCCTCCCCTTTAATATATATAGTAACAAAAACATATCTGCATTGATCTTGATGAGAGAGAAAAAGACATAAAATTTTCCATATAAAATGTATATATTAGTTAGAATCTATCATTAGATATTTACTTCTATAAATAAACTTTATTGAATGAAAATGTATGCACCTAGCATTGATAAATTCTCTTAGACTACATTTGGATGAGACATTTTAAATATTTTAAAAATTTAGATTATAGCATTTTAAAATGTAACATTTGAAAATTTCATAAATTTCATAAATTTTTTATTCATATAGCTGTTCATGAAAATAAAATTTTCTCTAAAGATTGTAAAGTTTTTATAAATATATTTTATATCATTTATATAAATTAAAGTGATTTAACAAATATGTTAAATTTTATTTAAATATCAAAATATTTTTGTAACAAATATTTAATATTTATTTCAATAATACTCATTAATGTTTATTATTTTAATATTAATATTTTATTATTAATATTAATACTTTTATTATTAATAGTATTGTTCATATTAATAATACTTATTAATATTAGTATAGGAATTTCTATGCTAGAAAAAATGGTATCTCCAATTATAACCCTTCTGTAATTTATAAGATTTATATTCTAACCATCACCATAGTGTGTGAGATAACATTTATTTAATAATAAAAATATTTATAAATAATATTAGAAATATTCTTATTAAATATATTTCATCACAAATGTTTTATTAAACAAAAATAAATTTATGTTATAAAAATATATAATATTTATTATGATAAATATAAAATATTTTATTACATACATTATAAATTAATATTATTTTAATCATTTAAATATTTTAATTTAATAATATTATATTAGTTGTATATGTTAATAATCCATTTAACAATATATAATTAATAATATCATTATTATTATAAATGTTATTGTATTTATAATATTTATTTATTAATTAGTAAATTTATTTATGTTGATATTAATA
This sequence comes from Calamus simplicifolius, assembly GCA_900491605.1. Lineage (NCBI taxonomy): Eukaryota > Viridiplantae > Streptophyta > Magnoliopsida > Arecales > Arecaceae > Calamus > Calamus simplicifolius. The sequence continues at coordinate 59,697 of UESW01002568.1, forward strand.
GTAAAATATTATTATTTGAAATAAAATATTTATGTACATAAATTTTGTAATATTTATATAATATTTTAGTATATATAAAATTAAATATTTTAACTACTTTTAATTAGATTTTAAGAAGGGATCTATAAATGATCACTTTAAGGAATTTAAATTTTATAAAATTTTAGAAATCCCTCTTTAGAAGTAACCAAACAAGAAATTTTAATTTTTAAAGTTCTCACTTCCAATAAAATCTTTCCTAAAAATTCTTTATCCAAAACACTCTTGCTGATTACATTCAAACCATATTTTCATGCTGACAATTGGAAGGTTAAAGGCAGAGGGCTGCCTCCATTATATAAATTAATACTTTTATCAAAATAAATACATAAATAAATGAAATGAAATGATAGAATGAATAATGAATGGATTAAATCCCATAAACCAGCATAAAATCCACCTGCCACCATATTTGTTTTTGCCCTTTTCTTTTCAGAAAAAAAGATTTTATAGCGCTGCCCAGCCCCTTCAGGGAAACAGGGAAACCTCAGTCGAGGTCTCATCCCAACCCTACCAGACGTCTCCGGTATAGACCCCTGCAGCCACCACCGCCTCGAGAAGATGATGGCAAGATGCTCCGCTGCCTCACATCTCCGCGCCTCCTCCTCCGCCACCGCCGCCGCTGCCCCGCGATCCGCACCGCGTCCTACTTCATCTCCCCCGCTCCATTCGACATCGGTTCCGATTCGGACGGTGCTCCGGACCTCCAGACCCCGTTTCACCTACACGCCACTCCCTACGACTTCGTTAGAATTCTCTCCGTGGCCGCTAAATCTTCGTCTCTCTCCACCGGACGGCAGACCATTCCGTGGTCATCAAGCTGGGCCTCGCCTCCAACCTCTTCATCAATACCGCTCTTCTCGATGTGTATAGTAAATGCAAGAAAATTTCCGATGCCCAACAGCTGTTCGACGAAATGCCTCGACGAAATGTGGTCACGTGGAATGCTCTCATCCATGGCCATTCCCTGTCGCAAATTCCATTCCTCGCTATAGAAGCTTTTGGACAGATGTTATCTGAGGGGATTTTCCCAAGCCCGTCAACTGTGTCGAGTGTTTTAGCTGCATGCTCCCGGTCAGGGCTCTGGGGTTTGGAACGATGCTGCACTGTGTTGGTTTTAAGCACGGGTTTTGCTCGAATGTGGTGGTGGGGACTACATTGGTGGATATGTACTCAAAGTGTCGTGATATGGGCGCGGCCAGGAGGGTGTTCGATGATATGGATGAGAGGAATGTGCTCACTTGGACCTCGCTGGTTACTGGGTACATGCTGCAACGAAGACCCTGTGATGCCATGCTGTTGGTCAGGGAAATGAGGCATCTTGGTGTTGGATTGAACAAGGTGACTTATAACTGCCTTCTCAGCTCGTTCTCTAGGCCTGAAGATTTGGTCCATGGGAAGCAAGTCCATTGTCTCGTGATACGAGAAGGGTTAGAGGACGATCCTTACATTGCAGTCACCCTCGTAACCATGTACTCAAAATGTGGCAGTTTTGAGGATTTTGTGAAGGTCTATCCCACTGTCTCAAGTGAGGATCAGATATCTTGCAACTCGGTCATTGCGGATTTTCTCAACTGGGAGACGGCAAGGAAGCACTTGAAAAGTTCGTGGCAATGAGAAGGCAATCCATCAATACAGACTTCTTCACCTTCTCAAGTGTCTTGAAAGCTATAGGAATACTTTCTGCTCTTGAAGAGGGCAAGCAAATCCATACTCTCATTTGGAAGACCGGACATGCATCAAAAGTTTGTGTTCAGAATGGTCTTGTATCCATGTATGCGAAATGTGGTGCAATAAATGATTCCAAAAAGGTCTCCTCTTCTATGGCTGAGCCCGATCTGGTTTCCTGGAATTCACTCTTGGCAGGGTGTGCCCAACATGGCTATGGCATGGAGGCTGTAGAGTTGTTCGAACAGATGAGACAAATTGGAGTTAGACCAGACCACACTAGCTTTCTATCAGTGCTCACAGCTTGTAGCCATGCTGGGCTTGTGGAGAAGGGTCTTGAAATTTTTTATTTGATGAACGAAGGTGACTCGCCTCTTGTTGCAGGATTGGAGCATTATGCTTGTGTGGTTGATCTTCTTGGTCGGGCAGGTTATCTCCATGAAGCAGAATCCTTTGTCAACAATATGCCTGTAAAGCCTGGCGTTTCGGTCTACAGGGCTCTTCTCAGTGCATGCCAAATTCATGGAAACGTGGAGATAGCAAAACGAGCTGCAGAGAGCCTCTTTGAGCTCTGCCCAAATGATCCTTCTGCCCATGTTTTGCTCTCAAATGCCTTCGCTGCTGATGGTTGTTGGGACAATGCAGCAGGAGTGCGGAAGACCATGTGGGGAAAAGGAGTTAAGAAGAATCCAGCTTGGACTTTGATTGAGGATCGAATTCCTGTTGGTGCATTGGAAGAATTGGCATGATGCTGCTGCTGCTGTTGTACATGACGTAATGCAAGAATATATTTATGTAAAATGACCTGACACAGCTATTTTCTAGAGGAAAGATAGTTGAGTACTAATTTCATAAGTTTTTTCACTTTTTTTTTTTTTTCAGGAACTCCAACTGTTTTGACTGGTAACATGGTTGCTCTTAAATCGGAGTGAAAATTCAATGGATTCGGTGGTCAAAACCGAGCACACAAACAAATAAAGCATCAACAAAGAGAGTTTGTACCTCAGTTTGATTCAATCAATATTTATTGTTTTATAATTGTTTTTAACGTCCATTGATCCATTTTTTTAGTGTTCACATGACGAACATGTAACAACTTTTCTTTAACATTATTTAAATAATAATGATGAAGTGCCAATTAAATCGCAATTAGAAGGTGGGTTGTAAATTTTTTTATATTAAAAAAAAAAAGCAAATACACCATTGGGATTAAGTGGAATTAATTCTTTAAATAAATTAGAGCAATATAATTGTTGATGCTGAAATTCGTCCTCCGACTCGGGTGCGATCGAGCTTTAGAGTGGGCTCCTTCTTGGACGGACCTGCAAAACCGTCCTCACGCGAGAGGCATTGGGGGTGGTCCTTGCGGAAGACCCTCCGACGCTCAAGTCAGTGGAGATCAACAACAAACAAATATGGGAAGAAGGCTGCCGTTGAATAGTCTCTTCAGAGTGGCCTTTCGAGAGCTTTGAACAGAGTGTTAATGGCGGAAAGGGGTGAACAAGCGTGCGTGTGTCTTGAGTGTGCAGAATGGCGTACTTGAAGGGGTCTGAGGCTGTGATATTTATAGGCGATCACCTGATTCCTTGGACACGTCACAAGGGTCTAAAAGTTGTTGGGATTCGAAACTGATTCAAATCAGGCTGTTACAGGGCCGGTAGGATCCGTATCTGATTGGTTAGAGGATCAACGGTCAGGAAGAGCAGATGATGCTTCAAGATTCAGGGACTACATAGGCACTAGGCCATTTCTGGTAGCGCAGGCATGATTTTCTATTTGAAATCTTGTCAGATTATGTGTGTTCCCACAGAGGTGCTTGGATACCTCGGTTGGACCGAAGTATATAAGAGGGCTGAATCTGCCGAAGTATGGTGAGACTCAATTTACCGAGGCATGGGATAGCTCGGCCTATGGGGGTATGATTATAGCTTGATCAGCTGAGGTATAATGATAGCTCGGCCAACTGATAATAGCTCGGTCAGCCGAGGTATGATAATAGCTCGGTAAACCGTTACACGAAAGCTGTTTGGAGGGGTAGCCTACTTGTTGACGCCAGATCACCATCCTCGAACGTCCGCGAGCATCCGGTCGCCTCCTCCAGCGAGCCCGGGATCCTTCGGCGAGCTCCATGCACCTACGGGCCTGCAAACAAGTCCCGGGGGCTGGAGATTCCAGGGGACCTCCTATGCTTAAGTCAGCGCTCTGGGCAACAGCCGTGAGCTTGAGGAAGCTCGAAAGAGAAAGAGAGAGAGAGGCTCCGAGAAGAGCTCTCTCTGTGAGCGTTTAGGAGCGTTATGAGTGTGTTACCTGGTCAGGGTCCCTCTTACCCTTTTTATAGATGCCAGGAGTCCGTGGGCTTGGGGCGTGATCACTTGTCAGAACATTAATTGATGGCAGCTCAGTGGAGCTTACCTCCATATGACGTGTCAAGCTGCAGGTCGTATCCTGTCAGAGTAGGTAGTCGTAGGGCATGGCCGATTGTTACGGCGCTTGCCAAACATGTCCCCTACGTCACCTTTTTGGTTGTCCTATGCGGACAGTGATGGGTGATAAAGTTAGTCGTGCGGGTCCCAAGGTCAGCCGTTGGGGAGAAGGATGATGTTGAGTTGAAGCCAACTCTCCCTCGTAGAACATTGATTATAGAGTGCTTGTGTGGCACCATTCATGCTCTCTGATGAGTTTCAGAAAAGACCAATGGTGAACACTTGCATGGCACTGTTCACGTACGAGGCTCTGTTCACTTGCATGGCACTGTTCACGGCCGAGGGAGCTTGGCAGCTGCAAGTCCGAGGCCAAGCGAGAGTTAAGACCGAGAGGAGCAACGTGGCAGCCATAAATACCTTTATATAGGGAGAGAGTAAGGAAATAAATGCCTTAGAGCAATTGTATGCACGTTGGCCTTGGAGGTGTCGGCCTTGGAGGTGTCGGCCTTGGAGGTCTCGGAGCTGCAGTTCCGAGGCCAAGCGAGAGCAGACGTGGCAGCCATAAATGCCTTTATATAGGGAGAGAGTAAGGCAATAAATGCCTGGAGCAATTGTATGCACGTTGGCCTTGGAAATGTCGGCATTGGAGGTTCGGGTTGGGTTCGGTGGTCGGAGGAGAGCAACTTGGCAGCCATAAATGCCTTAGAGTAATTGGGTGTATGTGGCTTTATGAGGCCATAAATGCCCTGGTGTGAGAGATATACCGTGGCCGAAGGAGGCTCCGTCAGTTTCCTTCCTTCACGATTCTCTAATAGCGTTGGATCAGTCACATCAGATGCCCCCTCGCCCCTGAGACGAAGCGGGCCCACCCCAGCAAGGCGAAAGGGGAGTCACCTCCCAAGTGGCTGATCCTCACCTGACTTTGGGTCTTTAACCTTTGACATGAAGTTTGGATGTGGGTCCCCGTCCACATGCCATTGAGGCAAAGAGCCAATGATGCCGCAATGATGCTCCTGAGACAGAGGGAGCCGTTGCCGCGGAGGCAGAGATAAGCCGCTGAGGCTGTAATAAGGCCGTTGAGGCTAAAACAAGATGGCCGAAGCAGAAAAAAAGCCGCAGGGGCTGAAATAAAATTGCCTCTGTGTGTTTGCATCGACGTTGGAGTCAGTTTTTGGCTTTTGGGGCCGAGCTGGTCTCGGGCTTGAGTGCCGATGGTTCATCGGGCTTTGAGTGCCGACCGAGTCGGGCTTGTTATTGAGAGCCGATGGTTCGTCACTCTGCCAGTGGTACACTGGGCTTCATGCCTGGCTGGCCCAGGGCTTTTTGTGCCAACCGGGGTTGGGCTTTAGTTGTTGAGAGCCGATGGTACATCGCTCTGCTAGTGGTACACTGGGCTTCGTGCCTGGCTGGCCCATGGCTTTTTGTGCCGACCGGGATCGGGCTTTAGTTATTGAGAGCCGATGGTACATCGCTCTACCAGTGGTACACTGGGCTTCATGCCTGGCTGGCCCAGGGCTTTTTGTGCCGACCGGGGTCGGGCTTTAGTTGTTGAGAGCCGATGGTACATCGCTCTGCCAGTGGTACACTGGGCTTCGTGCCTGGCTAGCCCAGGGCTTTTTGTGCCGACCGGGGTCGGGCTTTAGTTATTGAGAGCCGATGGTACATCGCTCTGCCAGTGGTACACTGAGCTTCATGCCTGGCTGGCTCAGGGCTTTTTGTGCCACCGGGGTCGGGCTTTAGTTTTTGAGAGCCGATGGTACATCGCTCTACCAGTGGTATACTGGGCTTCGTGCCTGGCTGGCCCAGGGCTTTTTGTGCCGACCGGGGTTGGGCTTTAGTTATTGAGAGCCGATGGTACATCGCTCTACCAGTGGTACACTGGGCTTTGTGCCTGGCTGGCCCAGGGCTTTTTGTGCTATCGGGGTCGAGCTTTAGCTGTTGAGAGCCGATGGTACATCGCTCTGCCAGTGGTACACTGGGCTTCATGCCTGGCTGGCCCAGGGCTTTTTGTGCCGACCGGGTCGGGCTTTAGTTGTTGAGAGCCGATGGTACATCGCTCTGTCAGTGGTATACTGGGCTTCGTGCCTGACTAGCCCAGGGCTTTTTGTGCCGACCGGGGTCGGGCTTTAGTTGTTGAGAGCCGATGGTACATCGCTCTGCCAGTGGTACACTGGGCTTTGTGCCTGGCTGGCCCATGGCTTTTTTGCCGACCGAGGTCGGGCTTTAGCTGTTGAGAGCCGATGGTACATCGCTCAGCCAGTGGTACACTGGGCTTCATGCCTGGCTGGCCCATGGCTTTTTGTGCCGACTAGGGTCGGGCTTTAGCTGTTGAGAGCCGATGGTACATCACTCTGCCAGTGGTACACTGGGCTTCGTGCCTGGCTGGCCCAAAGCTTTTTGTGCCGACCGGGGTCGAGCTTTAGCTGTTGAGAGCCGATGGTACATCGCTCTGCCAGTGGTACACTGGGCTTCATGCTGGCTGGCCCAGGGCTTTTTGTGCCAACCGGGGTTGGGCTTTAGTTGTTGAGAGCCGATGGTACATCGCTCTGCCAGTGGTACACTGGGCTTCGTGCCTGGCTGGCCCATGGCTTTTTGTGCCGACCGGGGTCGGGCTTTAGTGATTGAGAGCTGATGGTACATCGCTCTACCAGTGGTACACTAGGCTTCATGCCTGGCTGGCCCAGGGCTTTTTGTGCCGATCGGGGTCGGGCTTTAGTTGTTGAGAGCCGATGGTACATCGCTCTGCCAGTGGTACACTAGGCTTCATGCGTGGCTGGCCCAGGGCTTTTTGTGCCGACCGGGGTCGAGCTTTAGTTTTTGACAGCCGATGGTACATCTCTGCCAGTAGTACACTAGGCTTCGTGCCTGGCTGGCCCAGGGCTTTTTGTGCCGATCGGGGTCGGGCTTTAGGTGTTAAGAGCCGATGGTACATCGCTCTGGCAGTGGTACACTGGGCTTCATGCGTGGCTGGCCCAGGGCTTTTTGTGCCGACCGGGGTCGGCTTTAGTTATTGAGAGCCGATGGTACATCGCTCTACCAGTGGTACACTGGGCTTCGTGCCTGGCTGGCCCAGGGCTTTTTGTGCCGACCGGGGTCGGGCTTTAATTGTTGAGAGCCGATGGTACATCACTCTGCTAGTGGTACACTGGGCTTCGTGCCTGGCTGACCCAGGGCTTTTTATGCCGACCGGGGTCAGGCTTTAGCAGTTGAGAGCCGATGGTACATTGCTCTGCCAGTGGTACATTGGGCTTCATGCCTGGCTAGCCCAGGGCTTTTTGTGCCGACCGGGGTTGGGCTTTAGTTGTTGAAAGCTGATGGTATATCGCTCTGCAGTGGACACTGGGCTTCGTGCCTAGCTGGCCCAGGGCTTTTTGTGCCGACCGGGGTCAGGCTTTAGTTGTTGAGAGCCGATGGTACATCGCTCTGCCAGTGATACTGGGCTTCATGCCTGGCTGGCCCAGGGCTTTTTGTGCCGACCGGGGTCGGACTTTAGTTGTTGAGAGCCGATGGTACATCGCTCTGCCAGTGGTACATAGGCTTCATGCCCGGCTGGCCCAGGGCTTTTTAGACGCCAAAGCGAGGTTGGCCTTGGATGTTAATGCAAGATAGATCTTCTCTGCATGACATTTTTAAGTATTAATGAAAGAAAATGTCTTAAGTGCAATGTACTTTGCTCTTGTAGCTCCCATGTTTTTTTTTTGCGGGTTTGAGCACTTTCGTCCGCTGGTGACCTGCCCCCCAGGGAATCATGTTAGTTGGATTGGAGGTGTCGTTGCCCTTACTTGGGCCTTCCCTCTGCATTGGAGGCCAAGACGAGATGTCTGTGGCCGGGAAGAAACTAGAAACCGGGACAAAGCTAGGGGCCGTTGAGGAAAGCCTCGACAGTTGGCGGTCATTGAAGATGAATGGCTGGGAGAGTCCATCGAGGGCGTTGCTAGAGTTGATATCAGCGAAGTAAAAAGGCCGACGGAGTTGCTGAGAGGGCCCTTTGCCTAGCTCTTTCTTTGAAGAGATTGATTGCCCTCGGTGCTGGAGCTTGAGAGCAGCTAGAACGAAATCCGTAAAAGGTCTTGAGCTCGGTTTGGCTTTTGGGTGTAACAGAGAGGAGGGAAGGAAAGTTGAAGTCCACAGTCAAAGCCTTTTGTCCTCTTCTTTCTTCTTGCATTAATTGCAACAATACCTCTCGGCTTACTACCATAAGAGATTAAAATGCCCATAAATGCTTGAGGTGACGGATAATGTCTCAAGTTCATCCCTTTTGGAAATTACTCACCATCCACCTCTGGCTGATTGTTGGGCCTTTGAGTGAGCTCTTCCAGCTGCCGGTGTTGTTCATCCAGATGCTTCCTCATCTAAGCACCAGATGATTAAAGGGTGGAGTGGCTGCTTGAGCAGGAGGTAGGAGACTGCAGTCTCTTGAAAGCTTCACGGTGGTGGTGCTTAGATGATGCATGATAGTGACAACCTCTCCCTGAAGAGATTTTCTGCGAATGAATCGTTGACTAATGGGTGCAGCTATCACGAGCGATGTGAGAGGCTTGGGCTGCTGCTGAGTGGCCACCGAGCGTTGCTTCTGCAGTTCATGAACTGCTGCATTCAAGGATTGAACTTGTTGATTGAAGATGACTAGCTGGTTAATTAGAGCAGCTGAGGTTGGTGGTGAAGGAGCAAGAGGGTGGCCTTTTGCTGCCTAGCGCGATGTGGATGCCCCCCAGCACGATTGGTGAGAACCTTCGGCATGCGCATCACCACCAGAGCTATCTTAGAGGGGACGAAGACTTATAGCTCAAGGAGACATAGCTTTCTTTCCTTCAGCGCATCCCCCCTACCTGGCGCGTCAATCTGTTGACGCCAGATCACCGTCCTCGAACGTCCACGAGCGTCCGGTCGCCTCCTCCAGCGAGCCCGGGATCCTCCGGTGAGCTCCATGCGCCTGCGGGCCTGCAAACAAGTCCCGGGGGCTGGAGATTCCGGCGGGGACCTCCGATGCTCAAGTCAGCGCTCTGAGTAACAGCCGTGAGCTTGAGGAAGCTCGAAAGAGAAAGAGAGAGAGAGGCTCCGAGAAGAGCTCTCTCTGTGAGCGTTTGGGAGCGTTATGAGTGTGTTACCTGGTCGGGGTCCCTCTTACCCTTTTTATAGATGCCCGGAGTCCGTGGGCTTGGGCGTGATCACTTGTCAAAACATTATTGATGGCAGCACAGTGGAGCTTACCTCCATATGACGTGTCAAGCTGCAGGCCGTGTCCTGTCAGAGTAGGTGGTCGCAGGGCATGGCCGATCGTTACAGCGCTTGCCAAACATGTCCCCTACGTCACCTTTTTGGTTGTCCTATGCGGACAGTGATGGATGATAAAGTTAGTCGTGGGGTCCAAGGTACAGCCGTTGGGGAGAAGGATGATGTTGAGTTGAAGCCAACTGTCCCTCGTAGAACATTGATTATAGAGTGCTTGTGTGGCACCATTCATGCTCTCTGATGAGTTTCAAAAAAGACCGATGGTGAACACTTGCATGGCACTGTTCATGTACGAGGCTCTGTTCACTTGCATGGCACTGTTCACGGTCGCTGTTCACTTGCATGGCACTGTTCACGGTCGAGGGAGCTTGGCAGCTACAGGTCCGAGGCCAAGCGAGAGTTGAGACGAGAGGAGCAACGTGGCAGCCATAAATGCCTTTATATAGGGAGAGAGTAAGGCAATAAATGCCTTGAGTAATTGTATGCACGTTGGCCTTGGAGGTTTGGAGGTCTCGAGCTGCAGGTCCGAGGCCAAGCGAGAGTTGAGACCGAGAGGAGCAACGTGGCAGCCATAAATGCGGGAGAGAGTAAGGCAATAAATGCCTTGGAGCAATTGTATGCACGTTGCCTTGGAGGTGTCGGCCTTGGAGGTTGGGTTCGGTGGTCGGAGGAGAGCAACGTGGCAGCCATAAATGCCTTTAATAAGGCAATAAATGCCTTAGAGTAATTGGGTGTATGTGGATTTATGAGGCCATAAATGCCCTGAGAGATGTACCGTGGCCGAAGTTTCCTTCTTTCACGATTCTCTAATAGCATTAGCCACATCACTACTCATTGCTTGGATCAGCCACATCACTACTCATTGCTGCCTTTCGGATGTGATGGCTATGCGACAGGGTGCGACAGGGTGCACGGGCTAGCCCTAGCCCGACATCTTAGATTGTATGTGCATTAATGCAATGATATTCTTACCCTCATCACAATGCAATGATGATTTTACCCCTTAACATATGCCCCCCATTCCCTAATCCGAAGTGTAAATTCGGATGTAGGGAGTATAATTCTGAATAATCTTATCCGAAGGATGCGTAAAGGCGGGCAATGATAATCTCGTGAATGACATGCCACTGTTTCGTCATCATTTTTTTGCCATACCTCGAGGAGAAAATGCCTCGTTTCCAGTAAGCCGCGATTTGGGGAGCTCCACATGGCGGGACTCCTTTATTTCAGGCACCCATGTCGGAGGTTTTAGCGCTTTGGGATTAACCGGTGGTCCCATGGGACTTGTCTGGTTTTCCTCGATTTCTGGGGTCGGATGTGAAGACCTCGTTATCGACCGAAGCTGCTCAGCCAGTTTTCAACTTCTGGGGTCAGATGTGAAGACATCGTTATCGACCGAAGCTGCTCAGCCAAGCTTTTATCTTATTCGTATTTGTTTTTATCTCTCGTGCTATGATGCACTTGTAATGTCTCTTGGGAGAAAGTTTCTACTCTTTCTCTTCTTCAATGTCTGTGTTCTTTTTCTGATGTGATTGTGTTGAGAGTTGCTACTCTCTTTTTGTGTTTTTCAGACCGTAATACAGTCTACGACCCAGCGGCGTTTTTGCTGCTTTATTTTTGTTAGCATGTCGTTCAGTCCTCTGTGGAGGAAACGTAGATCTCTGTTTAGGTCAGAGGGAGGCCTGGGCGGCCCTCTTGCTGAAGTAAAATAAGGCGCTTTAGTTGCGCTAGAGTGTCCAAGAAATTATCCGGCTGGGACGAAGCTTTAGTGCTGTATCACTCGGATTGGCCGAGGCTTCAGAAATATATCACTTGGTCTTTGGCCTAGGCTTTAGAAATATATCACTCGGCTGTAGCCGAGGCTCTGGAAATTTATTACTCGGTGTTGCTCTGTATTTATTACTCGGTTGTAATGCTCGGTTGTTGCCGAGTATTCAGGAAATTTATTACTCGATTGTTACCGAAGTTATATAAATTATTACTCGGTTGTTGCGAGCCTTCAGAAATATATTACTCGGTTGTTGCCGAGTTTCAGAAAATTTATTACTCGGTTGTTGCCGAGGTTTGTCAAATATATTTTACTTGGCACGGCCAAGGTACGGAGACTGCCACTCGGCTTGGCCGAGGCTTCAAGAAATTATATTTTACTTGGCGCTGCCAAGGTATGGAGATCGCTCGGCCCGACGAGATTTAAAAGATTATATTTTACTTGGCGCTGCCAAGGTACGAATATCGTTACTCGGTTGTAGCCGAGCCTTCAAGATTATATTTTACTTGGCACTGCAAGGTACGAGATCATTACTCGGTTGTAGCCGAGCCTTCAAGATTATATTTTACTTGGCACTGCCAAGGTACGGAGATCGTTACTCGGTTGTAGCCGAGCCTTCAAGATTATATTTTACTTGGCGCTGCGAAGGTACGGAGATCGTTACTCGGTTGTAGCCGAGCCTTCAAGAGATTATATTTTACTTGGCGCTGCTAAGGTACAGATCGCTCGGCCTAGCTGAGGATTTAAAAGATTATATTTTACTTGGCACTGCCAAGGTACGGAGATCGTTACTCGGTTGTAGCCGAGCCTTCAAGATTATATTTTACTTGGTGCTGCCAAGGTACGGAGATCATTACTCGGTTGTAGCCGAGCCTTCAAGATTATATTTTACTTGGCACTGCCAAGGTACGGAGATCGTTACTCGGTTGTAGCCGAGCCTTCAAGATTATATTTTACTTGGCGCTGCCAAGGTACGGAGATCGTTACTCGGTTGTAGCCAAGCCTTCAAGAGATTATATTTTACTTGGCGCTACCAAGGTATGGAGATCGCTCGGCTCGCTGAGGATTTAAAAGATTATATTTTACTTGGCGCTGCCAAGGTATGGAGATCGTTACTTGGTTGTAGCCGAGCCTTCAAGATTATATTTTACTTAGCGCTGCCAAGGTACGGAGATCGTTACTCGGTTGTAGCCGAGCCTTCAAGATTATATTTTACTTGGCGCTGCCAAGGTACGAGATCGTTACTCGAGCCTTCAAGATATTATATTTTACTTGGCGCTGCCAAGGTATGGAGATCGCTCGGCCCGACCAAGGATTTAAAAGATTATATTTTACTTGACGCTGCCAAGGTACGAAGATTGTTACTCGGCGAGCCTTCAAGATTATATTTTACTTGGCGATGCGAGATCGTTACTCGGTTGTAGCCGAGCCTTTAAGAGATTTATTACTCGGTTATTGCCGAGCCTTCAAGAAATTTATTACTCGGTTGTTGCCGAGCCCTCAAGAAATTTGTTACTCGGTTGCCGAGCCTTCAGAAATATATTACTTGGTTATTGCCGAGCCTTCAAGAAATTTATTACTCGGTTGTTGCCGAGCCTTCAAGAAATTTGTTACTCGGTTGCCGAGCCCTCAGAAATATATTACTCGGTTGTTGTCGAGCCTTCAAGAAATTTATTACTCGGTTGTTGCCGAGCCTTCAATATTATATTTTACTTGGCGCTGCCAAGGTACGGAGATCGCTCGGCCCGGCTGAGGATTTATATGACATGCTTCTTATTGTAGCTTTCAAGGAGAGTTATAAGAATTTTGCAGGCCTTCAAAAGCTAAATTTAATTCAACGAACAAGAATGAGTTTAATAAGGGCATACTTTTACTGATGATATGTACGGAGGTTATCCGAGTTCCACGTCCGAGGAATGGACTTTCCACTCAATTCTTGGAGTTTATAGGTGCCGGGTCTGACCACTTCCGTCACTTGATAGGGGCCTTCCCAGCTCGGAGACAGCTTTCCTTGTTCGAGTGGTTTGAGACGGATGCTTTCCAGAGGACAAGATCACTGGACGAGAAAGATTTTCCTTTGACTCTGGAGGTGATAGCACCCGCGGAGAGGGGAGTCCTATCCCCACGGGATGACAGCTTCTGCGCTGAAGGCCATCCAAAACGAGGTCTCGCCTGTGGGAACTCTCTGGGTGGTGCGGTAAACCCATAGGATGTGGTGAAGTTCATCCACTCATAAGTTTCGGGTATCCCGATCGAACCTCCTAGGCAAGTTCGGGTGCGGTTCCTCGGCGGCGGCGAAGGAACCTTTTGGCGGCGAGGTGGGCTCAACTGACGGACAGATCGGTATTTGTCCGAGCCCTTGGACTCCTTCTTCCTTGCTAGCTCGGCGCAGGCAGTCCTTTGCGATTCCTTGACTCTGCATACTTGTCCGCCAGGGCCATCATATCGGAGAGGTTTGGAGGGTAACTGACCTCCAACGCTAGGTAAAAGTCACTCTTCTTTAACACTCCGCCCGCTAGGGCGGACATGGCCACCTCATGGTTAAGGTGATCAACTTCTAGCATGGCCGTATTGAAACAACCGATATAGTTCTTCAAGGACTCCCCTCTCTCTGCTTAACTTCGGAGAGGGAGTCAGATCTCCGCCGGTGATGACGGCTGCTGACGAACTGGCTGATGAAGAGGTGGCTCTCGTCAAATGAACCAACGAAACCTGGTTTTAAGGCATTAAACCAGGTTTGAGCGGACCCCCTGAGGGTGGAAGGGAAGGTGCGGCAGAGGATCGCATCTGATGCCCCATGGAACATCATGATCGATCGGAAGCTACTGAGGTGGTCGTCGGGATCGAAGGATCCATGATAAGGCTCGATGGCGGCAGCTTGACATGGGAGGGAATCACTTCCTCCATGATCTCCTTGGAAAAGGGGATGCCCTGCTCCGCCTTATGCTGAAGCGGATGGGCCTGCTTGGCGGCATCCAACTCCTGACGCATCTCCCGGAGTTGTCGGCGGATCTCCTCCTTAGGCATAGGAGGAGCTGGGCGAGAAGAAAACTGAGACAGTGTCGAGTCATGATGAGAGAACACCGGAGAGAGGGATCAGGCCCCGAGGTCTGGGAAGATCCTTGTCGCAGACCCCTTGGGGGCTGGCTCAGCTCCCTTAGGGCGACGGGGGGTCTGCAACCCCATGCGGGCTGGAAGAAGAGATCGCTGGATGAACAGGGGCCACGTTCTCCTCAGGAAGGTGCAGAGTAGGTGCAGCTGGACGGAGAGCTTCAAAGCGCCCCTGAATCAGATGGGCCAGAGCTTGGACTTGCTGGACCAGTGAGGCAAACTGGTCCTGGGTCACTGGGGCCGCCGGTGGTGATGGAGTCTCACTGGTGGTGATGGCGGCGCTACACTGCTCACCGGATCAGGTCTTTGGGAGGTGACCTGATCCTGGGCTTCAGAAGTAGCCTTTCTTCGATTGGCCATGGGAGAGGTTCTCTTCAAGATCGAGACCCTTATCTTCTGGATCACAAGTTTATGGTACTTGAGGGCCTTCCTCTAGCGCCAATCTGTTGCTGCTGAAATCCGTCCTCCGACTCGGGCACGATCGAGCTTCAGAGTGGGCTCCCTCCTGGGCGGACCTGCAAAACAGTCCTCATGCGAGAGGCGTTGGGGGTGGCCCTATGCGGAAGACCCTCCGACGCTCAAGTCAGCGGAGATCAACAATGAACAAATATGGAGAGAAGGCTCCCGCTGAAGAGTCTCTCCAGGTGGCCTTTCGAGAGCTCTGAGCAGAGCGTTAATGGCGGAAAGGGGTGAGCAAGCGTGCATGTGTCTGAGTGTGCAGAATGGCGTACCTGAGGGGGTCTGGGGCTGTGATATTTATAGGCGATCACCTGATTCCTTGGACACGTCACAGAGGGTCTGAAAGTGTTGGGATTCGAAATTGATTCGAATCAAGCTGTTACAGGACCGGTAGGATCCGTATCCGATTGGTTAGAGGATCAACGGCCAGAAGAGCAGATGATGCTTCAAGATTCAGGGACTACATAGGCACTAGGCCATTTCTGTAGCGCAGACATGATTTCCTATTTGAAATCTTGTCAGTTTATGTGTGTTCCCGCAGAGGTGCTTGAATACCACGGTTGGGCCGAAGTATAGAAGAGGACTGAATCTGCCGAAGTATGGTGAGACTCAATTTACCGAGGCATGAGATAGCTCGGCCTGTGGGGGTATGATTATAGCTTGATCAGCCGAGGTATAATGATATCTCGGCCAACTGATAATAGCTCGGTCAGCCGAGGTATGATAATAGCTCGGTCAACCGTTACACGAAAGCTATTTGGAGGGGGTAGCCTACTCATTGCTGCCTTTCGAATGTGATGGCTATGCGACCGGGTGCAGGGGCTAGCCCTAGCCCGACATCTTGGATTGTATGCACATTAATGCAATGATATTTTTACCCCTCATCACAACACAATGACGATTTTACCCCTCAATAATAATAAACAAGAGAAAAAGCTTTATAGTTATTGGTCTCTCTAGCCATCTGGGCAAGACATAGCACTTAGCAAAATTTTAAGGTAGAATGCACATGGTGTGATCTAAGCATCATCTGCCACAGGAATGATGTTCATTTATTATCGTCATACAAAATCAAAATGCAAGAGAGATAGTTGGGCATTAAGAAAATAATGCCTTCCAAATTTGAAGACCATAGCTGAATAGCAGCATCTAATTGTGATTTGTACTTTACTTTGTCCAAGGCTGGCTATGGAAGCAGCCTGTAATTGTCTATGGCTCACATGAATAAGACTAGAGTGCATTTTTCAGTTAAGGAAACACATGCTGGAACAGAGTTGCAGGACTAACATTCAGCAGCCAACAGTACTTTGGTTAGTTAATTGGCACCTCTCCAGGCAGTAATACTGGGAAATGATTATAAGTTCTATCTAAAATGGTGGCTCCACCAGTATTACTATTAGAGAAATTAAAGCTCAGTTTTTTAGTACATTGTGGTTCATTTCCCACCCCAAGATCTTCAATGGTTAAGGACCAAGTGTTCTTCTTTTGTGACCATAGATGTAAGCAAAATATTTTAAAAAAGTGCTTTTCTATTTCAAAAAAAAAAAAAAACATTAAAGCACGTTTCATAGCCTAATTAATCTACAAGTAATGGTGAACATTGTCCTACCTAGCCCACATTGACCGGTTAGCTATTATGAACGTGGCCCATGCTATGTTCCAAAAGGAAAAGACTTGTGCACAGCATCCGGTGCAACAAGTTATACGTAGACTACACCATCCCTTTTTATTGATTCACATGCGTACGATATCCATTAAAAAAAATGTTAAGATAGCTTTACGATATTTCGAGGAAAAAAATTATGACACCCCAGTTTTAAACTTATGACACCGTAGTTATAAAATTAAGACACTGATTCAAAAAGTAAAAAAAAATTACTACACCATAGTTTTAAACTTACGACACCGTATTTATAAAATTAAGATACCCGTTCAGAAAGCAAAAAAAAATTATTACATCCCAGTTGTAAATTTACGACACCGTAGTTATAAAATTATGATAGTCACTCAGAAAACGTGTCTGTACACAAATTCCAAAAAAAAAAAAGCTGTCTGACATGCATTAATACCCACCATCTTTTTTTTTTGAAATTTGTGTACATACACGTTTTATGAATGCGTATCATAATTTTATAACTATGGTGTCGTAAATTTACAACTGGGTTGTCATAATTTTTTTTTGACTTTCTTAATGGGTGCCTTAGTTTAAAACTGGAGTGCCATCTTAAATTTTGATGTGACGTGCATTAACACCCATTCAGCTTTTTTTGAAATTTATGTAAAGACATATTTCTGAATGAGCATCATAATTTTATAACTACAGTGTCGTAAGTTTACAACTAGGTGTCATAATTTTTTTTACTTTCTGAATGAGTGTCTTAATTTTATAACTATTATATCATAAGTTTAAAACTGGAGTGTCGTAAATTTTTTTTTTTTTTCGAAATGTCGTAAAGCTATCTTAATATTTTTTTAATGGGTATCGTACGCATGTAGACCAATAAGAATGAACGGTGCAGCCCACGTAGGGCTTGCTGCATCGATGCGATGTACAAAGTCTTTTCCGTTCCAAAATTAAGGCATAGGAGCCCCATACAGTCCATAAGCATTAAAAAAAAAAAAAACTCAAACATCCGTACATCTCCAACCCCCAAAACCCTTGGAGCTATAAAAAAAAAAAAAAATTTCCAACACTGCTACAGTTCAAAACGATGCACGGACCTTAATATGTTCAAATGCATACAAATTAGACAGTATAAATGCATAAATATACAAGAAAAACTCAAAGATCCAATCAGATTTGAAAGAAATCTAAAATGTTTTAATTCTCACTCACTTCGGATTCCGATTACTCCGAATGCATATGCCACGGAAAAAGCCTGTTGGACGTCTATCAGAGAAGACCTAGCTGCTGGCCATTGGAGAAGACTTGGTTGCCGACCGTCGAAGGAGATGTACTTAGCCGATCGCCTATTGACAAAACTCTCGGATAATTGAGGGAAGAATAGAAGGATCAATTGATGGAATGTTAATTTGGTTACAATCCCTCGAAGGACAAAATGGGAACATTCTACTACTTCGGTGGTCACGTGATAGACATGCGACCAATACATTTCCGTTAAGTTTAATCAGATATTTAGATGGCTGGGTTTAATTGCAAATGAAATTGAATTTGTGGGGCTGGTTGCAGAAATTTTAGTTTAGAAAAGAAAGTGCAAATAGCCCATAGTTAACGAGGGCTAAGTGCATTTAACCCATAAATCCCAAATGATGCTAGATAAAATAACAAATCTTGAGTTAAAACTACTTAAGAAAGAAATTCCATGATATATATACTAAAAAAGCAATAAATTAATTTCTCCCGCCTCATAATGCAAATATAACAATCTAGACTTTTTGCATACACAACACTACAAGAAAATTTTTTAAAAAAAAAGAGAAAAAAAAGTTATCTTTTTCTAGCTCTTGACCTAACATTAGACATATGTATAACCATACAAAAGTTATCTTTTTAACCATGAGTCTCAATAAATATAAAAAATATGGATATACATAGGTTTAAGATATTTTAAGATTATATATAATTATATTTATAATATAAAATAAATAGTATTTAAGTAATATAAATATATAGATAATGTAAGTAGTATGAAGATTATGCTATAGCATAATTTGGTCAGCTTACAATAATTCAAACATCTCTTGCATTTAGGATTCACTTACATTTAATTGTGAGTATCTAAATATACTATAATGAGAAACATATGTATAATTAATTTTTTTCACTTTTGTTATTTATATAGACTGATAATTTCTTTTGTAAAAAGAGTATGACTACCATAAACATGTGGTACGCTTACAATTAGGGTGATATTTGGATAAAGAAATACCTCACATCTAGAAAACATACGAAAGGGCGACAACGTAAACCCATTCTCCATGGCAACTAATTAATCAACCACAACTTCTTAATTTTATATTTTCATTGACATCATTTTTGTTTTCCTTTTTATATTTTGAGAATAACTAAAATACTACCTAAACCGCATGACAATTATCATACAAATTTTCGTAGTGCCTGTGCTGAAGAAGCTGCATGGGTGGCTTGCTCATGATCGATGAAAAGAAAGATAATTACCATACAATAAAGTTTCACAGGTTCAATACAATCAACAACGTTTAACAAAGAGTCAGCTCTTTGCTGGATAATGAAGTGGTGACATTAACAAATTATAATCATATAAGATTGCGAACTCATCTAATGCCTTCAGGGTCCATCTCATCGTTGGGTAACACGGGCAGTGAAAGATCACCACCATCCAACGATCGCATCACTTGGCGCATGCTTGGCCTAGCCGTAGGCACAGGATGCGAGCAAAGCAACCCAAGCTTCAAGACCAGTTCCACTTCCCCCAGATCATATTCACCTCCCAATTTTGGATCCACAGCCTCCGGAATCACTCCATTCCTCCAATATCTCCACACCCAGTCCACCAAATAAACATCCGGCGACGCCTGTTCCATTATTGGCTTCCTTCCGCATACAATCTCAAGCAACAAAACCCCCAGGGCAAAGACATCGGTGCTGGTAGCCGCCCTGCCAGTTCTGGTGAACTCTGGAGCCATATAACCATAAGTTCCCACCACATGAGTCGTTCTGAGATCACTGCCATGATCGTACAATCTTGACAGCCCAAAATCTCCCAACTTTGCATTCATTTGGCCGTCCAGTAAGACATTGCTTGCTTTGATGTCTCTGTGAACAACTATCTGCTCCCACTCTTCATGCAAGTAGTGCAATCCCGAAGACACGTCTTTAATTATCTTCAATCTTTGACCCCAACTAAGAGTCGATGGTTTAGCTGCATCGTAGAGGAACTTGTCAAGACTTCCATTGGACATGAACTCATAAACCAAGAGGAGCTCGCGCTTCCTACGGCTATATCCAAGAAGTTGGACCAAATTGCGATGGCGTAGCCGGGTGCTGCTCGCAACTTCTGCTATGAACTCTCTCATTCCCTGCCCGGAATCGTGAGAGATTCTCTTCACCGCGATTTCGGTTTTTGAGCTCGGTAGTCTGCCTTTATAGACTCGACCGAAACCACCTATCCCCAAGAGCCCCTCCTCTCTAAATCCCTTGGTGGCTTGAATAGATCCTTGTAAGATAATCTATGGTTCTGTATTCCAATTCCCATTCTTCAAGAACTTCAGCGAATCTAATCTTTCTTCGTACTATAAACAGAATGCTGGAGGCAACTACCATGAGGACGACCACCACCACCAAGGATGGCCAAATAGTCAAAGAGAGTATATTTTTCTTCCTGGAGGGGAGTGAAGGAAGGCTTGAGAGATTGAAAGCAGCAGCTTGCCCTTTCATTCTAAAGCTCCATCCCAGAACATAATGATATGTAACGATGGAGGCTGAAGAGGAAGAGAAGCCTATGTACATGGTGTCCAAGATGACCGAGGAAAGATTGATGGATGAAGATAGCAATGGAAGACTGGGCTTGGGCACACTGACAGGAGATATCGTCACGTTTAGTTTCTTCTCTAGACTGCCATATTCCACCCAGACCTGCATTGGTTCCCCGCTTATGAGGCTAAGATTCTTAAGTTTGCCCTTTTGCTCTACGAAATACGCGCTGGAGCTGCATCTATTGATCTCAATCCATTGACATCGATTCCAACGTGATTATTATCGATGTCTCCAAACTCTATATTAGGGATGGTATCAAGCTCGGTGGCAAGGACATGATTTGATGAATTGCCGTTGTTGGTAGAGTTGAAGAGGCCAAGGTATTGGTTGGGAAGAGCTCCACGAAGCCCTCTTGTTGGGGAGAGCACCAATGCAAGTCCATGGCCGCTCACATCTGAGTACTCCGAGACTATAGCAAAAATAAAACAGGTGGAGAAAGAGAAAACGTTACCATCTGATTTGTTCTTGAAATGGAGAGGCACCTTGTGGAATGCATGCCCTGGCTGATTCTTCGTACCGTTGGTTAACATCAGAAGGCCATTTGGAGCGATCTCTGCTATGCCATCAAGACGCAAGTCATTCCTTCTGAATCCGTTGTATGTGAATCCATTGTCTCTAGTTGCTACAATTTTGGTAAGAAGACATATGACCAACAACAGTAAGAACAGATTCGGTTCCATTTGGAAACGAATGCGCTTATCCCTCGCAATGCATTCTCTGAGGAGGAGAAGATAGAAAAATCCGATTGTACCTGTTCGTTTGAGAGGTTATTTGGATTATATGCCACAATCATGCATGCATGCAGACAAAAGAACGAGCACATTGTTTTTGCCGGGTAGACATGTCAATTCAAGCGACTGGCACCTCTAGTCTTTTTGTTCATCCATCAACGTTCCATTGATTACAAAAGATTGTCTGAGATAAGCGGGTCAGTGGACCATATTCGCTTGCACATGGGCTGCTTTAGCTTTATTCCTCCATGAAGTTGATGACCTCACTCCTAAGTTTTTCTACGATGAAAACTGGAATCTAACACCAAAGATCATGCTATTCCCCAGCTGAGGCTTCTTGTTTTGTATTGTAAACTCAAATTACAAAGTTGATTGCAACCGGAAGCACTCTGTTCTGTCATTTATTGCAACCATCTGTGTTTGCTTCTGCTCTTATCGCAAACCATTACTAGTGAATTTTGCTCCAACCTGTATGAAGATATATTAAACTAAGATTTTCTTCGAAGGATTTGTGCTTTTATCTGTTCACATGGACTGGCACATCATATTCTGTTAAGAATCTGTTGGTCAAATAAATCTCTCTAACAACAGGAGTAGCCGAAACATTCATCTACTTTATGATTAAGGGAGATGGTGTTAGACAAGACCTTTATATATATATATAAAGAGAGAGAGAGAGAGAGAGAGAGAGATGATTAAATTATTATTAAATATGTGTATATATATATATAGTTCACAAATTTAAAAATAGGAAAAATAAAAAGGTAAGGTGACTCAGATTTATATGAATTTAAGAATGAAAAAATGATTGAAGCATAAATTTCGCTACATACGACTGTAATCAAGTCTTTCTTCTCTCTCTCTCTCTCTATATATATATATATATAATATATATATATATATATATATATATATATACATATATATATATATATATATACATATATATATACATATATATATATATATATACATATATATATATATATATATATATATATATATGTATATATATATATGTATATGTATGTATGTATGTATGTACACTTAAGAATTTTCAGTAAAAAGAAATCCTCCCGTCTATGGTCCATTGCTACATTCTCATACTAGGGTACCTTTGTTCCGAAAAGCACTTGAACTTTCATTGAAGCTTCTGTAACATTCTTTTCTCCTTTCCAACCTCATTGAATTTCTTATAACTTTACGTTATCTGATAAAATTTGTGAAAACCTCTTTCTTCACTTCCATAAAAAAAAAGCCATATATTTCTTTTTTAATTATATGTTGATGCATTTCTTTGCCGGTCTCTTACATGAGTTATGTTTCCTGATTCCCAGCCTCAGTTTACAGCGTTTATTTTGCTTTAAAAAACTGTTCATTCTCTTTAAAAGATATTCTGTGGTGAACGGGACTGACAGACACCCTCAATAATATCGCATAGCATAGATTATTAAACCTCATTTTCCTCAACCATTAGACACGAGAAGTTGTTGCTTTCTGTGAGAAAGGATGATGCTACCGGCTGTGCAATGTGTAACTTCAGTCAGTCAGATTCCATGCCAATCCATGGGGCCATGCCTGGCTTGAACAATTGAATGGTTAACAAGAAGCCCTGATACATATGTACTTCGTGGACTTCCCAATCTGAGCTCTACCATATGGCTTTTCACCGTGAACTCGACTCATCAAGCTGAGGACCAAAACTGAAATTAATGAAAGTATTTGGGACCGGCAAGAGAGTCTGGCTCTGAGGCTAAAACCTGGTAGGCTGAGGTCCTAAGCTGCTAGCTATTCTAGTCCCTAACGTTGGACATGCATGATCCTTAATATAAACTGAACCATGATTAGTTTATGATTGTTTTCTAGCTTCTATTTCATTGGAACAGAAGAGCCTGGGCAAGCATCAAAACACTCTCTGTGCACCTAAATTAGTATATGCACTTCATTATCTCAAGCATTTTTCCATTAGCAGACAACCTGTTGCATGGACTAAGCTCTGCATGCTATTTGTTTCGAACATGGGCAAGCCAAATTTGTCTTTTTTTCATTTTTTGTCCTTTCTAATGTTAATCTACTGAGTTTTTGGTTTTCCCGTAAACTAAATTTTATTTGTTACATTGCTCAAAGAGAAAGAAGAATGAAGTTGGCTGCTTCTGTTTTCTCACAGCAATTGAAGCGATTCCACAAAGCAACAAAGCTTTTTATGACATCCACAACACAAATAGTAGGTGATTCTGGACCATAGCTTCTACATGTATCCACCACCATCAATGACTTGCCAAGGCTGATGATGCCACTGTTGATGTTGGAGAAGAACCTGAGAAGGTAATGTCAGCGAACCCTTCCATTCCCATGGATAAACCATCGTCATTCCAACCATCTTCAGACATGTCTGGAAGTGGTGCATCGCCTTCCAATATTTGCATCACCAGCCGCATGGGAGGCCGAGAAGCGTGCTTAGGCTGCGAGCAAAGTAGGCCAAGCTTCAACACCAGCTCCATCTCTTCGACAGCATAGTCATTTCCCAAGTTGGGGTCCCTAGCTTCCAGTATAGTCCCTGCCTTCCAGCACTCCAAAACCCTGTCTACCAATACTATGTCCCCCAGCGATGCTCTTGCCTCTATTGGCCTTCGTCCACAGGCCACCTCGAGCAAAAATCCCCCGAAGGCAAACACATCGGTGCTCGTAGTGGCCTTGCCTGTTTTGGGGAGCTCTGGTGCAAGGTAACCTAAAGTGCCAACGACATGAGTTGTTTGGGGATCGGTTCCATGGTCATACAACCTTGCCAGGCCAAAATCACCCAGCATTCCATTTAGCTCACTGTCTAAGAGAATGTTGCTGGCCTTGATGTCTCTATGAACAACCACCTTCTCCCATCCCTCATGCAAATAGCAAAGCCCGGAGGCTACTCCTTTGATAACGTGAAATCTGTGTGTCCAACTAAGCATCAACTTGGGTTGGTCAAATATGAACTTGTCCAAGCTACCATTGGGCATGAAGTCATAGACCAATAAAAGCTCCCGTTTTCTGCGACAATAACCAAGAAGCTGCACCAAGTTCCGGTGGCGCATTCGGCCAATGCTAGTAATCTCTGCAACGAACTCTCTCATTCCTTGTCTTGACTCATGGGACACTCTCTTCACTGCAACTTGGCTGTTAGTGTGAGGCAACACCCCTTTGTAGACCCTACCGAAACCTCCAGCCCCCAAGAGCTGTTGTTCTCTAAAGCCCTCGGTTGCTATGAATAGGTCCTTGTAAGAGAATCTATGTGGACCATACTCTAGCTCCCAATCTTCAAGCAGCTCACTGAATTTAGCCTTCCTTCTCACCAGAAATATGGCACCAGCTATAACTGTTAACGATAAAACTACAGTAATTATCGGCAACAGGATGATCAAGTACTTCGATTTTGGCTTAGGCCCTTCGCGAGGGAGGGTTGGAAGACGCGAGAGGTCGAGAGCTTGGGCCCTCCCATTCAACTTGAAGCTCCACCCCAAAATGTAATGAGATGTTATAACCGATCCCACAGAGGAAGAAAATCCAACGTACATATAGTTGGAGACCAGAGATGATAAATTCAAATGTGAAGATAAGCAAGGAACACTGGGTTTTGGTACGTCTATAGGCGCCAACGTTATGTTCAGCAGCCCCTCCGAATGATCGTAGTCTACCCAGGCCTGCGTCGGTTCTCCACTCGCAAGGCTCAAATTCTTGAACCCGCCACCATGGTCATTAGTGGTGAAGTAGGCTGCATGCGAGGCGGCAATAGACTTGGGACTGTTCACGTCAATTCCGACGTGGTTGTTGTCCATGTCACTGAATTCAGGGTTCATGTTGATGTCCAACTCCACGGCCACAATTTGATGTGATGAATCTACGCCTGACTGGTTGAAGAGTCCCAGGTACTGGCTCGGGAAGGCATAAGACAAATCGGTCGAGCGAGATAGAAAGAAGGCGATTCCGTGGCCAGTCAAGTCTCGATGCCGAGGAACAATTGCGAAGACGAAATAAGTTGAGAAGGAGAGAGCTTTACCAGTGGATGAATTCTTGAAATGAAACGGAGTTGGGTAAAAAGCATGGCCCTTGGCTAGCAGTGTGGTGTTGGTAAGCCTCAGGAGGCCATTAGGAGTGATCTTCGCGATGCCATCCAGCCGCAATTTGGCTCCTCTGAATCCGTTGTAGGTAAAACCGGTCCCATCCGATATTGCCGCTGAAGTTGAGAGGACGAGCAAGAGCATCATGATCATCTTGGCGAGCATGGCTTTGGCCAGTCCTAAATCTCGACCGCTAGACTTGCGTACGTCCTGGAAGTCCTCTTCTCAGGCTACGGCATTAATGGCTCTCTACTGTCTTTTGTTGAAGGGATCATTCCTATCCAGTGGAATTTAATGCAGCACAAAGGCTTGAAAAGGTAATCGAGGAAGGGAAATTAGTGGCAAGGGGTCCATGGTCCATGCTATGACCAGATTTTGTCTTCCTTGCAGTAGAGTTGGCCGCTTCCGTAGCTCGCTCGGTGGCATTTGTTTGTTGGCTCCAAGCCCACCACTCATCTGCGACCGTGGCTCATCCACAAATCCGTCTTCTTCGTTCTTGCCTCCGTCTCTAGTTGGAGAGGGACCAAACAGGCCGCATTAGCGCGTCCAGTATTTTTGTTTGTTTTTCCTCCCAGCTGTCACGACAGAGCACTGTGCTGGCCGGTAGTTGGTGTAATTTCTTGGAAAAAAGTTTGAATAAAAAAAAAAAAAAAAAAAAAGAAACGCTCAGCGCTCGCGGACGTTAAAACGTTGCAAGGCTAATAATATTCATGAACGTTCAGAACGGTCGATCTAAACAATTTATTTTATAAATCGTTTTTAATATTATTTAAAGTTAACGGTTATCAAGCCTTTAAGATTATTATCAGTCGAGCCGTTAAATTATTTATGGACTAAGCTCATAAATAAGCTTGAATTCAGATTAAAAAAATAAATCAACCAATTAATTCTTTTTAATTATATTGTTTTTATTATTACAGTTGATTTTTTTTAGGCATTATGGAATCATTGGGTTGATCTCCATGCAATCGTACTCGTAATGTTTAGATCGAACTGGATCGTCGTACCTTGAAGACATATCGCCAATAGCCTACACGAAATGGCAAAAACTGATCAACAATGTTTAAACGCCCCGGCTTGATTCTCAATTTATTTTAATTTTAATTTCTTTATACATTTAAATTATAAAAAAATTAATTTCTAGTAGTTTTTAGAAAATAAATTCACTACAAGAAAATACTGAAATAGCGACGTAAATTTAGCAACGCAATTATGCGTCGCTAAATTGCGACCACTTTGCGACGTGACAACAAAATATTGCGATGCAATTAGCGACGCATTAGCGACTCAATAAACTAGAAAATCAAAAAAATTAATTTTTTATTTAGCGACGCAAATAATGCGTTGCAATATTTTTAAATTAATTTTTATAAAATATAAATATGGGAAAAAAATATTGCGACGCAACTCAGTGCATCGCAATGTTTTTAAAAGAATTAAATATATTAAATAGCGACGCATTAGCGACGTAATAAACCAAAAATTAGAAAAAATATTTTTAATTTAGCGACGCACCAATTGCGTGTAAATAATTTAAATAAATTAAATTTTATAAATTATAATATTAGAAAAAATATTGCGACGTCACAATGTTTTTTTAAAAAATTAAATATATTAAATAGCGACGCATTAGCGACGCAATAAACTAAAATTAAAAAAATTATTTTTAATTTAGCGACGCAACAATTGCGTCGTAAATAATTTAAATTAAATTAAATTTTATAAATTATAAATATTAGAAAAAATATTGCGACGCAACTCAGTGCGTCGCAATATATTTAAAAAAATTAAATATATAAATAGCGACGCAATAAACCAAAAATTATAAAATTATTTTTAATTTAGCGACGCACCAATTGCATCGCAAATAATTTAAATAAAATTAATTTTTATAAAGTATAAATATGAGAAAAAATATTGCGATGCAACTCAGTGCGTCGCAATGTTTTTTAAAAAATTAATTATGTTAAATAGCGACGCATTAGCGACGCAATAAACCAGAAAATTAGAAAATTATGTTTTAATTTAGCGACACACTTGTTGTGTCGTAATTATTATAAATAAAATTAATTTTTTATAATATAATTATCATATTAAAAAAATACGACGTAACCCTTTGCATCGCAATGTTTTTAAAAAAATTAATTATGTTAAATAGCGATCGATCCAAAATTGATCGTGGCCGATCGGAATCAGGGCTTGGATCGATCGCAACCATCGATCGTCGCCGATCGACCGATCGCCATGGTCCGAGATCGATCGTGGCCGATCGGGATCACGGCTTGGATCGATCGCAACCGTCGGATCGTCGGCGATTGGATAGATCGCCACGGTCCGAGATCGGTCATGGTCGACCGGGATTAGGGCTTGGATCGATCGTAACCGTCGGATCATCAGCGATCTTGGACCGATCGCAACGGTCCGGGATCGGTCATGGCCGATCGAAATTAGGGCTTGGATCGATCGCAACCGTCGGATCGTCAGCGATCTCGGACCGATCGCATCGATCTGGGATTGGTCATGGCCGATCGGGATCAAGGATTGGATCGATCGTAACCGTCGGATCATCGCCGATCGATCGATCGCCACGGTCCGAGATCGGTCGTGGCCGATCGGAATCATGGCTTCGATCGATCGCAACCATCGGATCGTCGCCGATCTCGAACGGATTGCAACGGTCTGAGATCGGTCGTGGCCGATCGGGATCACGGCCTGGATCGATCAATCGTCGGATTGTCGCCTATCGGATCGATCGTGACGGTCCGAGATCGTTCATCGCCGACCGGGATCGATCAGGGCTTGGATCGATGGCAACCGTCGGATCGACGTCGATCGATCCGATCGCAACGGTCCTCGATCGGTCGTGGCCAATCGGGATCAGGGCTTGGATCGATCGCAACCGTCGGATCGTCACGATCTTGGACCGATCGCAACGGTCGGGATCGGTCGTGGCCGATCGGGATCAGGGCTTGGATCTATCGCAATCGTTGGATCATCGCCATCGGACCGATCGCCATGGTCCGAGATCGGTCGTGGCCGATCGGGATCATGGATTCGATCGATCGCAACCATCGGATCGTCGCCGATCTCGGATAGATTGCAATGGTATGGGATCGGTCATGGCCGATCGGGATCAGGGCTTGGATCGATCGCAACCGTCGGATCGTCAGCGATCTCGGACCGATCGCAATAGTCCGAGATCGGTCATGGCCGATCGAGATCAAGGCTTGGATCGATCGAATCGTCGGATCGTCGCCGATCAGATTGATCGCCGTGGTCCGAGATCGGTCATGGCGGATCAGGATCAGGGTTGGGATCGATGGCAACCGTCGGATCGATGCCGATCGGTCCGATCGCTACGGTCCGAGATCGATCGTGGATTCGGGATCAGGGCTTGGATCGATCGTAATCATCGGATCATCGCCGATCGGACCGATCGCCACGATCCGGGATCGGTCGTGGCCAATTGGGATCAGGGCTTGGATCGATCGCAACCGTCGGAACATCAGCGATCTCGGATCGATCGCATCGGTATGGGATCGGTCATGGCCGATCGGGATCAGGGTCTGGATCGATCGCAACCGTCGGATCGTCAGCGATCTAGGACCGATCGCAACGTCCGGGATCGGTCGTGGCCGATCGGGATCATGGCTTCGATCGATCGCAACCGTTGGATCGTCGCTGATCTCGGACGGATTGTAACGGTCCGAGATTGGTCGTGGCCGATCGAGATCATGGCTTGGATCGATCGCAATCATCGGATTGTCACCTATCGGATCGATCGCCGTGGTCCAAGATCGGTCGTGGCAGATCAGGATCAGGGCTTGGATCGATGGCAACCGTCGGATCGTCAGCGATCTCGAACCGTAGCGACGTCGTAGCGACGCATTTCGAAGAAAAAAATAAACAAATATTGCGACGCAATATATGCGTCGTAATTATTTTTAGTAAATATAATTTTAATCAGTAATAATAAATAAAAGAAATATATAATGTGACACACAAATTGCGTCGCAATATTTTTTCTATAAATATATGTAATGAAAAAGTATAAAAAAAATATTGCGATGCAATTTTTGCGTCGCAATTATATCATAAATTATACATATTATCATTTATAAATATTAAAAAATTATTACGATGCCATAGCATCGCATTTTCGAAGAAAAATAAATAAATATTGCGATAATGTATGCATCGCAATTATTTTTAGTAAATATAATTTTTATCAGTATTAATAAATAAAAGAAATATAATATTGCGATGCATAAGTTGCATCGCAATGTTTTTTCTATAAATATATGTAATGAAAAAGTATAAAAAAAATATTGTGATGCAATTTGTGCGTCGCAATTATTATCATAAATTATATATATAATCATTTATAAATATTAAAAAATTATTGTGATGCCGTAGTGACGCATTTTCGAAGAAAAAAATAAACAAATCTTGCGACGCAATGTATGCATCGCAATTATTTTAGTAAATATAATTTTTATCAGTATTAATAAATAAAAGAAATATAATATTGCGATGCATAAGTTGTCACAATGTTTTTTCTATAAATATATGTAATAAAAAGTATAAAAAAATATTGCAACGCAATTTGTGCGTCGCAATTAGTATCATAAATTATATATATTATCATTTATAAATATTAAAAAATTATTGCGACGCCGTAGCGATGCATTTTGAAGAAAAAAATAAACAAATCTTGCGACGCAATGTATGCGTCGCAATTATTTTTAGTAAATATAATTTTATCAGTATTAATAAATAAAAGAAATATAATATTGCGACGCATAAGTTGTGTCGTAATGTTTTTTCTATAAATATAGTAATAAAAAAGTATAAAAAAATATTGCAATGCAATTTGTGCATCGCAATTATTATCATAAATTTTAATTTTTATCATTTAAATATTAAAAAAATAAATAAAACATGTATAATATTGCGACGCATTATTTGCGTCGCAATAATTTTTTTTTGGATAAATATATGTAATGAAATAGTTAGAAAAATTTTGTGACGCACTATATGCATCGTAATTATTGTTATAAATTATTATTTTAATTATTTAAAAATATTAAAAAAATATGCGACGGCTTAGCGATGCAATTTCTAGAAAATAAAAATAATTTTCCCGCCGGATATTGGCGCCAAGTTAGCGACGACGACTCAATTAATTGCGTCGCAACCTTTTTCATAAAAATATAATAAAACCAAATTAACGATGGATTAGCGACGCATTGTTGCGTCGCTAATACATAATAAATTTAAAAAAAAATTGCAACCGATTAGCGACGCAATAAATTGCGTCGCTAATTTCTCATATATACATTCGGCCGGCCTTCTCTTGTTCTTCCCCATCTTGACCTAGCCGCCGCCCTCCCCAAAAAAATCTGGCTGCCACCGTTCGCTGCTCCGGCTCCCCCCTCTGGTGCTCCGGCTCCCGGCGGTCTCCTCCAACTCCGGCGTATCCTCTCGACCGAGGTAAGCCCCCCCACCCTCTTAAATTTTTTTTTTTGTAATAATTTTCCTCCGGCCACGGCCAAGACCGTGGCCGTCTTCTCCGGCCACGGCAGCTGCCGTGGCCGCAATGGCCTGGCCACGGTGGCCAGGCCACAGTCAAAAAAAAAAAATTTTGGTTACAGGGGGTGGGGAAACCCCCCCCCCATTTTGTCTTCTCCGGCCACGGCCGTGGCCGCGGCCGGAGAAGCCAGCCACGGCCGCTGCCGTGGCCGTCTTCTCCAGCCACGGCCGCTGCCGTGGCCGGCAGTGGCCTGCAACGGTGGCCAGGCCACAGTCAAAAAAAGAAAAAAAAATTTGGTAACAGGGGGGGGGGAAACCACCCCCCCATTTTGTCTTCTCCGGCCACGGCCGCTGCCGTGGCCAGCAGTGGCCTGGCCACGGTGGCCAGGCCACAGTAAAAGAAAAAAAAAATTTGGTTACAGGGATGGTTTTTGTCTTCTCCGGCCACGGTCGTGGCGCGGCCGGAGAAGCCAGCCATGGCCGCTGCCGTGGCCGTCTTCTCCAGCCACGGCCGCTGCCGTGGCCGGCAGTGGCCTGGCAACGTGGCCAGGCCACAGTCAAAAAAAGAAAAAAAAATTTGGTAACAGGGGGGTGGGGAAACCACCCCCCCATTTTGTCTTCTCTGGCCACGGCCAAGCCACAGTAAAAAAAAAAAAGGGTAACGGGGACCCCCCCCATTTTGTCTTCTCCGGCCACGGCCACGTGGCCAGGCCACAGTAAAAAAAAAAAAAGGGTAATGGGGGGGGGGGGAACCCCCCCCCCATTTTGTCTTCTCCCGCCACGACGTGGCCGGAGAAGCCGGACACGGCCGCTGTCGTGGCCGGCAGTGGCCTGGCCACGGTGGCCAGGCCACAGTCAAAAAAAAAAAGAATTTGGTAACGGGGGGGGGGGGGGTTTGGAAACCACCCCCCCCATTTTGTCTTCTCCGGCCACGGCCGTGGAAGCCGGCCGACCGGCCGCTGCCTTGGCCGGCAGTGGCCTGGCCACGGTGGCCAGGCCACAGTCAAAAAAAAAAAAAGGTAACGGAGGGGGGGGGGGGTGGGGAAACCCCCCCCATTTTGTCTTCTCCGGCCGGCCGCCGTGGCCGGCAGTGGCCAGGCCACAGTCAAAAAAAAAAAAATGGTAACCCCCCCCGCCCCATTTTGTCTTCTCGGCCCCTTCAATTAAAAAAAAAATTAACACTCATAAAAAAATTAATAAAAAAATTAGATTCTATCATATTTTATTATTTTAAAAATAATTTCAAATAATTTGATTATAATATAAAAAATTATAAATATATTTTTAAAACATGGGCAACTTAATTTTTTTTAAAAAGTAACAACTAGAGGGGTTTTCAAATAATTTTTTTTATTAGATTATTATAAATTAATTAATTTATGTCATTAGTCGAGCTCTTTGGATAGACTGATTGTTATGTCTTGATTATGCAATAATATTTGTAATGCTAGATAGAAAGTCTTGTTGTTATTTGTGCATTTGTAGTTATTTATAATTGTTATGTCTTGATTATTTACATTCTGCCGCAAACTGAATGATGCATTAAATTATGTAATGCTAGATAGAAAGTCTTGTTGTATTATTATTTAATTTACAGCAATAAATTAGTAGTTTCAATGATTTATATTTTAGTCTTCACAAACATTTGTATTCGACACAATAATCTTAAGAAGTCAGTGACTATATATAGAACACTATTCCTATATATGTATAATTGACAAGAAGTTAAGAATAACAAGCATAAGTTCGACTGTCTTCGGACTTCCATACTATTAATCACAGCACTATAACCTTTAGACCCGTTTGAGAATTTGTAAGCCTTAGTCTTGCAAATTCTCAAATTGTCCTGGTGGACAGTTTGGGAATATTTTTTGCGATATGTTAGTTTGCTATTAATTATCGTTGGGTGAGATTGCGGTTTTTATTTGCTCATACGTTCTCCTAGTGTGGCTTATATGCCATACATTTAGGAGAACATATGGGGAAATGCTGTCGAAATTTCAATGTAACTGATCGATGATAATTAATAGCATAATAACATATCACAAAAAATA
This sequence comes from Calamus simplicifolius, assembly GCA_900491605.1. Taxonomy (NCBI): domain Eukaryota; kingdom Viridiplantae; phylum Streptophyta; class Magnoliopsida; order Arecales; family Arecaceae; genus Calamus; species Calamus simplicifolius. The sequence goes on from UESW01002568.1 coordinate 92,284, forward strand.
TTCTTGAATGGAATAGGGCCTTACCTTATAGACATAGAGTGAAGATAGAATTAATTTAAGCCACTTGAATGCTTGTAAAGTCTCATGATTAAACGGACCGCCTTGCGGCCCGACCCGAACTTAAGCCCTACCATTAGCCATGAACCTGTGCCTCGGTCCTTGCTAGCACGCCAAGGATCGTAGCCGTGGCTCGCCCTTGCATGGTAGGGACCTTAGTTGCCTAAAAGAAAATTGGTTTAGTTATAAATGATTTAAATGGTTGTTATTAACCTTAGTTGTGTAAAAGAAATAATTTAGTTATATATTTAGTAATACTAATATAGTTTTTTTGTGGTTTACTTTAATGGTTTACCAGACTTTGTATAAGTCGGTCAAAAATGAGCGGGGCTCGCTCGTGGATGTATGCAAGGATAAAAGATGGCTTGCTTAATCCAGATTTTCTGAATGGATTGGAAGAATTTATCGCATTTGCATGTAGCCAACCTGACTGGATGGATGGCCCTAGGATTAGGTGCCCATGCAACTTCCACAGGTGTCAGAATAAAGCCTACAGAGATGTTGAAACTGTTAAGGTGCATTTGTGTAAGAAGGGGTTTATTCCTGATTACTATGTTTGGTACTGTCATGGTGAACCAGAGGATATTCCAGCAGCTGTTATAGGCCAACAAGAGTCAATTCCCGTAGATGAACCATTTGTGAATTTAAACACATATGAACAAATGGTGATGAATGCATCGGGTACTGAATTCAATCAGAATACATTTATGGAAGAACCAAATCCAGATGCACAGCAATTTTACGATATGTTGCGTGCTGCAAATCAAGAATTGTATCCTGGTTGTGAGGGTCATTCCCAGTTTTCTACAGCTGCTCGAATGTTGAATATTAAGGCAGAACATCGATTATCAGAAAAGGCGTTCAATTCTGTAGCTGGGTTAATCAAAGAAATTTTGCCAAATGACAATGTTGCAGCAGACAGTTTTTACGCAACAAAGAAGTTATTGCGTGGGCTTGGGCTCTTAGTAAATAAGATCGATTGTTGCTTGAACAATTGTATGATATTTTGGGGTGAAGACTCAGAGCTGAGATGGTGTAAGATTTATGGGCAATCGAGGTACAAAACAGCGAAGGAGGAGCCAGTACAAGTAGGAAGAAAAGTGTGCCTTACAAGAGGATGCATTACTTTCCTCTTACCCCACGCCTGCAGAGATTATACAGATCTGAGGCAACAGCTGCTGATATGAGATGTCATGCCGAACATGAATCTAAAGAGGATGAAATGCGGCATCCATCAGATTCAAAGGCTTGGAAGCATTTCAATGAAAATCATCCTGATTTCGCTGAAGATATAAGGAATGTGAGATTAGGTCTTTGTACGATGGCTTCCAACCATTTGGTCAAGCGGGGCAACAGTATTCATGTTGGCCTGTGATACTGACTGTATATAACCTTCCTCCGTGGAAGTGCATGAAAGATACTGCAATGTTTTTAACCGTTTTGGTTCCAGGACCATCAAATCCAAAGGAAAGATTGATGTCTTTCTGCAACCGTTGGTGGCCGAATTAAAAATGTTGTGGGAAACAGGAGTCATAGCCTACAACATTTCTATGAAACAGAATTTCATCATGAGAGCTGCTTTGATGTGGACAATAAGTGATTTCCCGGCATATGCAATGTTGTATGGTTGGAGCACTGCTGGACGTCTGGCATGCCCTCATTGCATGTATGATTCGGATGCATTTATATTGCAGAAGAGTGGTAAGCAGTCATGGATTGATAACCTTAGGAAGTTCTTGCCCCCAATCATCCTTACAGTCGTAACTTGATCGCCTTCCGGAAGAACAAGCAGTCACAAAATTCGCCGAACCGGTAAGGTCCGGTACGGATATATTTGATACTATAGAGCATTTGGGTTGATGTATGCATGGGAACCGGATGCAGATAGAATAAATGGCCGTATATGTAAAGAACATAACTAGAAGAAGCGAAGTATATTTTGGGATTTGCCTTATTGGAGCACAAATCTCATCCGGCACAACTTGGATGTTATGCATATCGAGAAAAATTTCTTTGATAACATATTTAACACGGTGCTAAACATCCCGGGAAAAACAAAAGATATTGCAAAGTCAAGAGAAGAACTTAATCAGTACTGCAGAAGAGGTGATTTGAGAAGGAGTGCCGACGGGACCTATCCTAAAGCCTGTTACACTTTTGACAGAAATTCACGAGAAGTTTTATGTAACTGGCTTCGAGGGTTAAAATTTCCAGATGGTTATGCCTCAAATATCGGTAGGTGTGTGGACATGCATAAGCTCAAGTTGTTCGGCATGAAGAGTCATGACTGCCATGTTTTCATGCAACGGTTATTACCTGTAGCTTTTCGTGAGTTACTTCCGCAACATGTCTCGAAGGCAATTACGGAGCTCAGCTTGTTCTTCAAGGAGTTATCTGCCGCAGTCATTACTTCTGCATCCATGGCAAGGCTTGAGGAGGAAATTTCAATTATTTTATGCAAGCTAAAGCAAATATTTCCTCCCAATTTTTTTGACTCAATGGAGCATTTACCGGTTCACTTGCCATACGAAGCGAGCATAGCTGGTCCCGTGCAGTATTGCTGGATGTATCCTTTCGAGAGGTAAATATATACATCATTAAGATATGTTGACATTTCAAATATTATTTCATTGCAAGAAAATTGGTTAATTTTTTGTTTCAACTTTATATATAGGTATCTTAAGAAGTTAAAAAATAATGTGCGTAATAAGGCAAGGGTTGAAGGTTCTATATGCAATGCACACTTGGTCGAAGAAGTTTCAGTTTTGCCTCGCATTACTTTGAGGGTCACGTCCACACGAGGAGCCGAAATCTTGGTCGTAACGATGACGTATGTGTGGACGAAGGAGAACCTAATGACGGTAGAATATCAATTTTTAAAGGTATCGGCCGTTCATTTGGTGGGCAGAAGTCAAGAAATCTTAGCGATATGGAGTATAATGCAGCACATTATTACATCCTAATGAACTGTAGAGAAGTCGATCCATATATTGAGTAAGTGTATACTTCAATGCTTAATTGGAAATTTTAATTTAAATTACAATATACCATAATATTTAATTACTAACATCAGTTTTCATCCTTTTCATCCCATAAGGATGTTTTGTGATAGACAACGACAGATGAATCCCGACATCAGTCAAGTTGCAATTGGGCAGAAATTAGAAACGAAGTTTGCTTACTAGTTTTATGAATTTGTGAGTAGTATCACTCAATCAATTTCAATAATGGCTTTCATTTTTTGAATTAGATGTGAATAGCTTATTAATTTATAGGTAAACGGTCCATGGTCCACAACCGACAATATTTTCATTAAATGTCTATCACAATGGCCATTGAAGACCGTAACAACCTCTACTGGCTATTTTGTAAATGGGTACAAATTTCAGATTGAACGATTGGCAGCTTCAAGAGGCACGCAGAACTGGGACGTGTGTGTTAAAGGAGAAAGTGTTGGAGCAAATATGCAGGATTATTATGGAAAGTTAGTAGAGGTGGTTGAAGTTGAATATCCCGGTTGGCCTATGAAATGAACCGTATTGTTTCGTTGTGATTGGTTCGATCCGATAGTTCCTGTGGGCAAAATGGTTCATAACAACTACAATTTGGTTGAAGTGAACCATCGACGAAGATTGTAGAAATATGACCCATTCATCCTTGCATCCCAAGCTCAGCAAGTCTTTTACTGCGGATATCCAAGTTTGCGCAACGACAAGCGAGATTGGTGGGCCGTTTCTAAAATCGTCCCACGTTCAACAATCGTATTAGAGGAGAATTCATCAAGTCAATCAGCCGAGTGTCCTGCATTTCAAGAGGATGAGATGGAAATGCATGCAATTGAGGATGATACAAGGGCTCCTGAAACATCATTTAGAGATCCAAATGGTGATGTCCAAGAAATTGCGGATGCAAATGTTTGGTTTCCTTCCGATGATAATGAAACTGAATCGCAGTCCGATACGGCATCGGATGTTGAACCAACATTTCACGAAACAAATGACACCGATTAAACATAGAGGTTTTTTAAATTTTAACTTTTTTTTAAAAGTGTTAAATTTTACATAGACAATCATTAATCGTAATTTAATTGTATGAATCTTTAGTATTTTCAGTGTGATGGGCAGAGGTAGATCTATCGACGACAGACAGAGTGAGCAGGGACGTAGCCCTGCTGCATCAGATCATATGAGCGTCGGAGATGGAGAGTTCGGATCTCCAGCAGTCGCACAGCTTTTGATCTCTCCAGCAGTATTACCATCCAGCCGATCGGCATATACCTCCGAGAGTTCTTCCACCATCGGCCGCACCGTACTTCGACTTGATGCTCAGGAGCTGTAAGTATATACTAATTAAAAATATTTGTTTATATTTTTAAGTCAATTACTTATAAACATGCATTTTTTTAACAGATTTATTGAGCAGCATCATGTATCCAGCCATATTAGCGCAGTATTTCAGAGGCGTGCAGATCCCAGTGGCTACAATTGGCGCCACGTATCTCCAGCCACGAGGGAGTTTTATTTTTCTGAGTTTCAGGTAAACTTATTAAATACAATTTATCACTGATATAAAATTTCTTAATCTTAATAAATTCAGAAACTAATTATTATTTTAATGCAGAAAAAGTATACATGGGATCCTGCCAGCCATGATGCCATTAGGGCAGCATGGGAGGCTCTGACGGGACGCCGATACTCCGACATGCTTCATCGTTGGAGGTCATCGGGTCAGCGTCCTGCGCACGTGCCAGAGGGTATTTGGCATGAGTGGCAGCAGGCCTGGCAGTCCGATGGCTGGCGCAGGAGGTCTGCATCAGCCAGCACGAACCGCCGATCTGAGAAGGGCGGTCCTGGCACGGGTCTCTCCCGCCATACTTCGGGCTCCATTTCGATTCAGGAGCACAGACGGCGTATGATAAGAAAACATAAATATTTTAATTACTATTTTAGTTATTTATATATATTTGTATTAATATCATTTTTTTTAATGTTATAGTCTGAGCAGGAGGGCGGAGATCCTGGTGAGTTTCGTCTATTCAGGGCGACACACACAAGGAGGAACAGTTCCTGGGTCGACACGCGATCACGGAAGGTTGCGGTAAGAAATTAGATTTATGTAGTATCTGTTTAATTTCTAAAATTTTATTTCAAGAAATGTATTAACTCATTTATTGTTGATTTCATAAATTAAAGACACGAGTCGAGAAGCTTCGCTCCCAGGCATCGCAGGTCGACTCTACTGATGGGGAGATGCCTGTCGAACTCTCAGCAGAGGAGAGTCGGCATGTGTTTTTGAAGGCTGTTGGTGCCCAGCCGTGAGACCGCAGGGTCTATGGTCTGGGCACTAGAGCTTCTACATATTTTCCTATCATGCCTCCAGCTCGTGAGCTTCTGGTGATCTTCCTCCCGACCGTTTAGATGACCTTCAGATATCTATTACAGAGGAGGTTCAGTAGGAGGTCGAGCAGGATTTTGAGGATCGTATGCGAGGCCGGGATCAAGAGATTGCAGACATGCGAGATGAGATGCATTATTTGTGGGATATGGTTAGCCGCTTGTCGCAGAGTCTCCAGCCTCCACGTGATCGCTCAGATTCTTGATGTATTTTTTTTCTTTTTTTATGTTGTACATGAAAACTTCAAAATTTTAATATATGAATTATTTTTGGAAATTGAATGATTATTGTTTGGATCAATATAAGTGAAGAATGTTTCGATCAATATTTAATGTAACGAAATTGTATTAACCATTTTAATTTTTAAATTTTTATTTTTTTAAAAAAATATTTATTTAGCGATGCATTAGCGACTGCAATTGCATCGCTAATATTTTTAAAATATTATTATTAAATATTACGACGCAACAATCTAGCGTCACAATAATTTAAAAAAAATTTAATAGCGACACATTAGCGACTCAAATTGAGTCGCTATTATATCTAAAATATTTTTAATAAATATTACGACGCAATGACCTTACGTCGCAATATTTTAAAAAAAATTTATTTGCGACGCTTTAGCGATGCAAATTGCGTCGCTATTATATCATAAATATTATTATTAAATATTACGACGCAACGAAATACGTCGCAATATTGCGACGCAAATGAGTGCGTTAAAATATTTAATAATTATTTTAAATATTATAATTTAATTTTTAATTTAGCGACGCATATGGATGCGTCGCAATATTGCGATGCAATGTTGCATCGCAGAGAGTCACAATATTGCGATGCAATTGCGACAAATGGATATTGCGACGGACATCTGAGTGACGCCGTCATTGCGTCGCTATTGCGTCGCAATAGCATGTTTAGCGACGCAATTGCAACGCATTTGGGCGTCGCAATATTTTATTTTTCTTGTAGTGATTTTTGTATAACTAAAAATTATTTTCTAAGGATGTTTTCTAGAAATTATCATTTAAGTTGTTTATTTAATTTGAAGTCTTTAAGATGTATTTGTATGATTTTATATCTTGTTCTTCATGGTGTTTAGGAATATTTTGCTTATTTTTTTTATGTTGTAAATAAATGGATCTATAGTATTAGAATGCAGAACCAACAACTCAAGTGTCTGGTCATTGTTTTTGCAGATCTTAAATTTTAATTACTTTTTGTTATTAATAGAATTTTGCAACTTAAACTTTTTGTTAGTTGGAATGACAATTAGTTACGGAATGACAATGTGTCATGAGCCTAAAATTTTCTTACAAGTCTACAATGTTCTGTTCAAATTTTATGTCTCTATATTATTTAATGGACCCTAATTGTTATTGTTAACCTATGACTACTCTTGCACTTTCTGCGGGATAAATCTTATCCTTTAGGAAAGGAAGGGAGATGTCAGATCTATGGGTCATTGATGGCCTAGAAATTATGAAAAGGATATGCAATGGTTCTTTGGAAAAGAAATTTCTAATTTTAGCTTTGCTTTTTTGATGTTATTTTATTGTTTTATAGTTGTTAATATGATGATTGGATATGTTTTCAATTATGTTATAATAAGAACAATGCATATTCAAGAGTACAACTAGAACATGACAACCAAAGATGAAGCATATATGTTTACAAAATGCAAGACCATCATAACATAAATTAGAAATTGTTTTTCAAGAAAACTGGTAAATGAAATCTCATGATTATTTATTTGTCTTTTATGCAATTATCATTCCTTAATAGTTTGAATAAGACTTGTTCTTTATGGCTATGGTGATCTATTTTAGAAGCAAGCATATTGCTATTCAAAATGTATCTATATTTAATTCTTTTATTTGATGATAAGAATCTCATGCTCTAGTATATTATGTATTGTGGCATGCCGGGCTTAGACATGCCAATTTATGGCATGCTTTGGTGCATATGCTAGTGAGACAATGATATGGTGCTACATATTATGGTATTTCCTTGGAATTTGTCAAGTCTGAGAAGAATTTGACAAATCAATTAATCAAGAAATTATCTAAGAGTGAAGTCCTAGATTCATCGAGGATGAGGCTTAAGCCCATTATTTGGTCACAGTGGATACCCAACCTCTGTGAATGAACATCCCATGAATGAGGTTTAATGTGGTAGAAACGAAGCTGATTGAATGATGTATGAGAGCATAATTTTTGGAAAAAATTCTTATTCCATCCCTATGATGAGTCTTATAAAGTGACAAAGCAAATTTGTGTAAGGTTGATTCATTCTCTCAATGGATCCGAGGTATTAATCACAAACACCCTTAGAGGATTCACTTATATGAGAATCGTACTAAAGGTTTGGGTTAACCTTAAAAGAATTCTCATGAAAAATCAAGGTACTAAAGGCCTTTAATATGCGTTGACCGCATAAACCCAATTAATCCATATTGTGTGTATGATTAGTAGAAGTCTGAGTCAATAACCTAATTCAAGGTTTAATCCACCATGGTTCCTTCATATATACAATCAATGCTAAGTGGGGTTCAAGTCCATAGGATACTGCAGTATAAGATGCTCTAAAAATTTTAAGTTATAATGATTTTTTTTATTTTTTTTTTTTTTTATTTAAAACTTTTGTAAGGGATTATTGGAAAAAGTTTTAATAAAAAAAAGGAATGCCCGCTCGTGAACGCTCGCTCGCTCGCGAACATTTGCGAGGGCCAACGTTTATCAGCCCAAACAATTCATTTTTTAAGCCGAGTTATTTGGGCTAACGAGCCTTTAAGGCCGCCATTATGGGCCAAGCCGTTGAAGCTTTTATGGGCTAAGCCTATAAATAGGCTTGAATTCAGATTGAAGAATGAAATTCTTTTTTTTTATATTATTTTTATTGTTACAGCTTGGGCATATAAAGGAATCATTGGGTTACACCGCAATTGTGCTCGTGATAAGAGGTTCGGATAGAGCTGGATCGTTGTACCTTGAGGACAGCGATTGTGCTCATGATGGGAGGTTCGGATAGAGCTGGATCGTTGTACTTTAGGGACAGATCGCCAACAACGGATGAAAATTGATCCTTAGGAAAGTGTCTAATATGTCTTAATTCAGACTTGATTCTTAACTTATTTTAATTTTAATTTTTTATATATTTAAATTATAAAATGTTAATTTCTAGCAATTTTTAGGAAATTTTTTTTTGCATAAATAAAAATTATTTTTCAACCTAATTTGAGAAGAGATAAAAACTCATAGATGGAGCGATTTCAATTTCTCCTTCATTTGACGGCGACCGAAGTTAGGTGGGTTTGTTCATGCGGACCATCTATTTATTTATTTATTTATTTATTTATTTATTTTTCTTTTTTTTTTTTTTCTTTTTTAGTTATCTAAGCCTTCGCTTTAGTCCGATTGTGAAAAGATAGAACAGAGACCGGGAGAAAATAAAATGGCACACCTAAAGGAAGCGCACCTGAAACTTTTCTCTAATGGATGGACGCATATCCACTGCGACTCATGACATGGGACAAAAGAAAAATAGTTATTTAAATCCTTGCGCACCAGTGTCTTCTCCCCAACGAGACAAATACAATGGAAATCGATTGCATATGTTGGTATAATGCCTTACCGTTGCCAAACCACCTGCCGTTCTCCATGCCTCCCTTCTTCTTGGCTACCATCGGCCCACCACCACATCGTCGCTAATTTTAGTCATGGTTTATGCCTTTAAGCAAATCATAAATTGACACTATTTGTCGGATTTTAGATTAAAAGAAGAGAACTAAATATAAGAGGTTTGGGTGATTTTCTATATATGGTGTATTGAGAATATAAGGTGAAGATATTTTGAAAATAAAATCTCTAGAAAAGAGAAAAGCAGCCAATCATTGGTCAAATATCAATCCTAAAAGGAATTAGCTAGCTAGCTTATTATGAGAATATTTCTTTCAGAATATTATTACTACCTTTAGAATCAAGATCAATGAGAGTCGTTTCATTTAAGACTTCGACTTTTATTGTGACTCCTTTAAATGTCTATAAATGTAGCCTTAATATTTCAAGTAAAATAGATTTTTTTTTTTTGCTTGATTCTTGGATAATTCATATAACAGGCTTAAGATTTTCTCTCTGTCCACGTTTAGTTTACTCGAGTGTCATTAACACTTCCATTGCTAGGAGTATAATTCTAACCTCGGATTTCTTGTGAACAAGGGGATTCACCGTAGCTCTAGAACGCCTAGACACAGCTTCCCTTGTCGCTTCCAGATGTTGAATCAAAATTCTTAGTAGATGGGGCAGTGCAGCCTTCTGGAGCAGGAACATTCACTTGCTCAGCTACTTTGCCTACACGAAAGCAATGAGCATATTAAGCAATGATCCTAATTCAGCTTCTTTGTCCAAAGGAAGATCTTTCCAAGTCCTAGTTGTTATCTTAGAAGCCAGATGGAGTCCTCCCATCAAGGCATATAGGATTATATAATCTTAAAACTTGGATATAAATTAATTAGTAGCTGGTAAATTTGGATTATATGCTCTTCAAACCCTTTTTTTTTTTCAATGATATAGGACTATTTTGGAGGATATAGGACTATTTTTTCAATGATATAGGACTATTTTTTCAATGATATAGGACTATTTCAATGTTCAAAAACTGAAATGCTGTCATGTTTAACAAGTTCAGTTTCCACTTCCTCCTAGCTAGCATTTCGATGAAGAAAGAGAGTTGGATCAAGCCACGGAAGGGATGGTAATGGTGGCAGAAAAAAAGAAATGTTGCAAGTGAGGTGTGATTGGTAAGACAAGAGACATCAACCGACTGGAACATGCTCAGCCATGTGGCAAGGAAGGGAATGGCGAGTTTAGGTCCAGTGTAAGAAAACAACATTGGAGAGGTGGTGGCTGTGGCACCTCCAAATTGATTGTTAGAGGTTCTGCAATTCAGATACATCGAAAGGTTTTCACCAGAGAGAAGTAGCTTTAATTAGTTATTACAGCAGCCATTCAGACTTCAAAAAGAGATGCTCGGCCAAATTCTAACTCCTAAGAACAACTTCAAGACAATATTTGGCTTGCACAAACATGCATCATATATCAGTGTGTATGGAGAAGGGAAGTGGAGGGGGTGGGGATGTCATCTAATTATTCATTCACGTATTACATGTGTATATCGTTATGGAAAATGAAGCCGAAGACATGCAACACAAACTGTTAAGTTTAGATTCAGCCTAATAGCTAAAACAATAATTGGGCTAGAAATTGATTTCTTCTCTCCAAGATCTCACCAGGACCTTTGAGCTAAAGCTAATAAACCCAACCAAAAGTCTTAGGACATTCGTTAGATCAATTTTTAGTTATAAATTGGATTATATCATTTTTGTGGCACCACCAATCTATTGTGACAACTCCCTTTCCAATGGAGGAGATCTGAAATACTCCATATTGTGCTTTACATTTTCTTGAAATGAAATAAGAAAAAAAGAAATATTCTACACCTGGCTTTCCGTAACATTTTGCCTTATGTAGACATGCATGCACGCACAAAAAAAAAAAAAAAACAGAACAGAACAGAAAAGGTAGATTCTTTTCCCCCTGTTTGACAAATTCCAACTCTTCGATCGGTTTATCAAAAGCATGCATTCAATGGTCAGAAGAGATGGAGAGGAAAAACTGGTTAATCTATAAAAACTAAGTTGTGTTGAAAGCTATTCTTCCTCCAATTGTTATCGTTGGGGCGCGTTTCCTACGGTTTTGACTTTTTTTTTTTTTTTCCTAGTCGAAAAAACGGTTCCATCCGCTTGGAAGAACTCTCAGATTACCTCACATTTCGAAACCATTTCCCCACAACTTCCGCCTTTCATTTCCCACGCCCACTTCCCCCATCTTACAAATCCAAACCAATCTTCTCTGTATTTTTTCTCACAGCAAAAGGAGAAAAGAAAGAAAACAAGCACCCGGCACGCTCTTCTAGTAGATTTGTTGGCCAATGGAGACCAAAATCCCAACAGGAGAATCCAATCCAAAGAAGCCTCTCACCCGGCTCCAGAAGCGCGCCCCTGCGTCGCTCCAGCTTGACCACAGCATCAACACCTTTGCCTGGGAGAAGGCTGGTTCTTCTCCCACGCCGATTCCCCTGCTGTCGCCTCTCATTCTTTCTCCGACGCCATTGTTTGAGGCCGACGCTTACGCTTTGGCCTCGGAGGTGGCGAGGCGCGAGGACAGGGAGAGAACGTCGATGCCGCCGCCTGCCGGATGGCGTCACCCGGCTTCGCCTACGGTGGTGGTGGAGCCGGCGACCCTGCTGCCCATGTTTCAGTTCCAGTGCGCGCTGGTGCACCACGTGCAGTGACTGCTGCATCTCCTCTGACCCGAGGATGTAACTCTGTTTTAGATTTTGTCTGCTTGAATTTGTTTGGTCTCTCTACTTTTCATTTCAATGCGGCCACATTTGTTGCTATCAAGCGAAAGGATTTTTTTTTTTTTAAAGGGAATTTTCGTGTGGAATTTCCTCCTTGTGAACTGTTAGAGAGGGTTGAAGGGGACTTATTTATTTATTTATTTAAGACGTTGGGTAGCGTTGATTGGTCCTCTGATTATTATTATTATTAGTAGACTACTGAAAGATAACCTGGTTGGAAAAAAAGAAATTATAAAGAACAGGAGATCGGATTTTGTTTTTTTTTTTTGTTTTTTTTTGTTTTTTTGTTTTTTGGAAACCGTCCCGGTGCAGTGCCATTGTGTTACCACAGACGAAAATGCTGGTATCTCACGGGACTGGAGAACAGTTTGCCAAAAAAAAAAAAAATTAAAGAAAATAAAAGATGACTGATCCAAAGTTCTGAATGAAATTTGTGAGAGCTTAAACAAGTTAGAGAAGATATTTCAAGAAAATCTAAATGTACATCTGTAAATTCGCTAAAGCACCCATTCATTAGATCACAGACAAGAGTAGTATTACTTCAGACATTTTTTTTTAAAAAAAAAAATACTCATTAGCTATGAATTTACAATAATTTATGAGCAATTCTTTGATTATTTGAAAAATTTTCAAAGATTTCGAAAACTCCAATGACGATGCATGACGGGAAAACAAGCGCCGTTTCCTAGTTGTTACAATGACATCCGAGCTAACCACGTTTCTTCAACAAAGACAAACCCAGCCAACACCTGATTTGATTTATGATCATTTTATAATCAGCCGGCACCTGGTAACACGGAAGAAATAGACCTACCGGTATCAGGCCAGCAACTTTGGAGCCGTGATAACTTTAGGGTTGCATTTGGTGAATGTAATTCTAAATTATATCATGAATTGTTTAAAAGATAGATTATCATTTGATAGATTATTAGTAATATTAGTTACTGTGTTTGGTATACACAAATAATGCTATAGTAAAATTGATTACTGTGTTTGATATGACAAACAAAGTATCAATTATATATATTAAATTTCTAAAATATCTTTAAATTAAATTTATTAAAAATTTATATATTATTATATATTTAATTTAAAAAAATTATATTTATAAATAATATTTAAAAAAATTATATTTATAAATGATATTTGAAACGTCGAATATTACCGATTGAAAGAAGTTTTACAGTAAATTTACACAGTAAAATCGTACCGTGGGAGTAAAGATCCGCAGCCCAACTACGTAAAAAAGGTATGGCTAGAGACATTCAACATGAAAATTTCAATGAGATGATAGAGAAGTAGGCGAGTAAAGAGCGATAAAAAAAATTAACAATTTTATCCAAAAAAAACTTATTAGATGGATAATTCAGATTAATACTATATCATATATTTTCATTCAAAATATATACCTTATCTAGCTCCTTTTTAACTTATTGATAATATGGGATAAATTGCTTGTTACCAAACGCTATCTAGGAGCTGTTGCCTCGGGGTGACTTCAAAATTAAATACAATCTCATTCTTATTCATCTATCATGCATAGCATGGCCAAATATCGAAACACATACTGAATAAAGATTTCCTGCGATATCAGATGGTGTAATCCAATCTCAATCTCTCATTCTAATGAAAGATGCAGAGAGATCATGAATGTCGGTACACAAGCTGCAATTTTGAAAGCACGGCTTGATGCGCCATAACGGTTCAAGCCCTACGCCTGTGTTACCATCGAAAAGTACAGCTTGATGCTTCATGTCAAGATAATATAAAATGCATCTACTAATCTGGGGCATTAGGAAGACGCGTGAAAATAGCCTTCCACAACTGATTGATAGTCTAAACCATGATGAATCCATTGATGCAGCCTCTGGCAGAAAATTTTTTGTCAAATGAGCAATCCCTTATAGTAATTCATCATCAACTCCTCTCCCAGGGAAATCATATCATACATAAGTCAGTCAAAAAAAAAAAAAAAAAACGATCATATGGTTGCCTAGCAGCACAAAATAAACGATGGATATAATTGTTCTCATTGTTTTAGGGAAAACAAATTTACAATGCCCAATTAATTTAGCATCTTTACAGTGAAAATCAACCACCCTGACAGTCCATCAAGTATGGGAATTTTTCTTTTTACACCGTATCAAGGTATCAATTCTCATCCTCACCAAATAGCATAGCGCCTGCAAGGATAATACTCAGCCCAAGCACATGTTGATCCGACATCACTTCAACCTCTAGAAGCAGCATCTTGATAGCAAAATTTAAAAGTCAAATTCCCCATTTGCCTGAAATTGACAAATAAGTTCTCAATGAGTTGTGGACTCTCACATATATCTAAAATACAAAAGTTGACGATGAATCCCGTCAAAGATGGTAACCAAGCTTCACAAAATTGCAGAAGTAAAAGAAAATTAGAAAGCATGACAGGAAACTGGTTTCTGCATGCAGATGTAGAACTGAATAAACATCAGAAAAAGATGTGGAAATGTTCTCCTAAAGTAATTAAAGAAAGCAATTCACAAGTAAATTGAATATTAGAAAAACTCTTTTTTAAAAAAGAAAAAAGGACAAGAAGAAAATGCTATATCAGGCACTAACCAAATTCATGAAATGCTAGATTTGTATGCCATGGATTTAACTGTAAAAACTGCAATCAGGATAACCTTAAGATTTGTTTGATAGTTCAGAAGATTATATTAATAAGGAATTTTAAATTGCAAGTTTTAAAGTTCACAAAATTTATTAGATCATTGAAACTTAAAGGCAGTGGCCTATTCATCACAGGACTGCATGATTCCAGAGATACAGACTTCAGCTGTGAAATTCTCCTTTAAAATTGCACAGCTGTTTTGATTTTTGCATAAGCAACAATACTCCGAAAAAACTGAAGAATTCCTGAAACAACATGACATTATCTGAGACTTCGTTTGCCTAGTCATTAGAACAGCAGCTTCCTGCATCTGTTATGGCACTTCTAGGGAAATTATCATGTCTGATATAACATGTTTCAATTGGACACCAGATCTGAGACATGAAAGATCATGATATGGATATGCAGTCAATGTTTCAAGGTTCCACACTCTTATCTATAAGGTTGTATCCATGGTTTTTTTATCACATCAAAGAACAAAACCAAAACAAAATCGGTCCTGCCATTTCATAGATAAGCAGAAGAAAGTGAGCCACAAAAAAACAAGCAATGGTTTCCTAGTCTAATGCAAGGAAAGAGGGAAAGGAAAACCCAGAAGGGTGAGGACAGAAGAACCCCCCCCTCCTTCTCTGAAGCATCAGTCCTCTTCCTCACCCACTTTGAAGCAGCAATAATCTCCAACCGATGTGAAGGATACCGGTTTCTTTTTGGACTCTCTCACTCTATATCTCCATGTGATTGTGTGTGTGCACGTGCAGCCTTCCCCACCATACCTAATTTAAAGGAGCAATTATCCCAATTTATACTCTCTTTGATTTTCTTTCCAGTATTTACTATGTCCACTACATTGTTCTCCCACGTCAACCCCACTTTCCTCAAATAACTTCATAGTGAGTTGCCATCAACTACAATCATCAACTACAATCTACATGCTAATCCAATCACGATAGCAACATGCTACCTCTATGCTCATAATAATAGTTAAATTGGTATAAAGTTTTATGCATAATAAGTTCCAAGCTGGAATAAAAGAGGGTTGTGGTAAGTTGATGACCACTGTAAAACAAGAACATATGACTGAAAACCATGCAGAATGAAGAAAAAAGGAATCATATAGGTGACACAACTAATCTGGGATAAAGGCTTCATCATCGTCGTCGTCGTATATCTTGCAGCCTACTTTTTGTCCATATTACTTGCAACATCTCAATAATTTCATCATGAAATACCTAAATGTTAAAAGGACCCTCATTAAAATGGTTCTATCATATTATTCATGAGTGATGGGATCCTGTTATATATGGAGTATACCATTCATGACAGGCCCATCTAGCAATTGATCCCATCTTCTATGTTTCAAAACCAAATCTGGCCATATTTGCTGAAAATGGTGAGGAGTCTCAGGAACTGTTTAGTGATAGCTCCATTTCCAAAAATCTTAATTTTCTCAGTACTTCCCCTTATGATGGTGTGTCAACATCCAAAATGGCTGGCTTGCAAATAAGTAGACAAAAGGAATTCCTCCCTGCTGGTCCCGTGGAAACATTGACATCTTGATCAATGGTATGAATATAGGAGGTTATGATGCCACCCTGGGTTTACTTGGATAAACAAGGATCAAGCTCTATGTGCTTTTGTCTGTTCATGGAAAAAGAGATTAGCTGCAACATATGAGACAGTTTGATTTTACAATTATTAGATACCATGGCCTAAGGCCCATGTTAACTAATGAGAGCACAGGATGGTAGTTTGCATTTTGACTTTCTAAGAAATCGGATAAGTGATAGACATAGTAAAGTAGTCCATTGGAAGTGCCTAGCATCAAGGCAACTAGCTTAATCTGAATCATAACATGCACAAAGTTGGAAATATAATAGGCAAAGATAAATAGTTCTTTCTAGCCAAATTTAAGAGAAGTAGTACACAAAGCAAAGTTTGTTATTAAGGTTTTCATGGCTAACACATAATGTGTCTTGGAATGTGAGCAGGGCATACAATATTGGTGTGTCAGTCAAAAGCATCAGACAAACACAAAATCTCAATAGAGTAGGATTTTCTGATAAATCTTCAATGGTCATCATAAGGTGTATCTTTTGCTCCAAATAACAGTTTTCAGGCCAAGTTCCAGAGAGGCTGGATCATTTATTCTCCAACACATTTTTACGGTGGGTTAAGCATATGCCTTGACATGATCAAGCAACTTAAATAACGAGAGAGAATACATAAGAGGACCAAATCTAATTAAGAAATTCTTCATCAAAATCTTTAAGAGCACTAGTAGCCTCATATTAACCTTGTTACAAAGATAATTTACGCATAGACAAGGATTGCAGTGAATGTTGTCCTGTCTGCCACAGTCTGCTTGTAAGTCATAAAGTGATCTGTTTAGTTTCAAGGCTCTGATCTCCTCTTGTTTGTCAAGTCCTGGAAGTATTCATATAGTCACATGATTATGGTATTTTCTTCATGGTCATAAGGTTACTCAGCCCCAACTTGCACTTGCCTCTCAAGATCTTGGTTCATCATTTGAGTTTAAACCAGGAGCACCCCTCTACTAAAGATAGAGCATTGGTGCTAATCTTCCAAGCAAAGCTATACCTATTGTTTTTACTCCAGCTAGCTAAAGAAAAGGCAACTCAACTCAGATATTCCTGTTTTGTGGAAATTATGCTACCTCATATATGGGCACCCAACCCAGCTTTCAAAAATCAAAGAAAACACATAAACCTTGATTGGCATTTTATCCAAGAGGAAAGTCAAGCATCATACCCTCCTATAATCCTACCAATTATGTTTTGACCACACCATTAAAAATACATTTTATCAGTTCAGACACATGCTGCGTGTTTTTCACATTCATGGACCACCCTAAAGGAAAGCATTAAGAAAATCAAAAAAAATTAAATCAGAAAGAAATAGTTTCAGAATCCTCATCATGGTATCTTCAAGACATGCTAAGATTTGAATTGAAATATGTAAAAGATGTGACAAAATTATACATGGTTGCCCTTGTACATCTTAAACTTCATGTATGACAAGATCTCACTGCTCATGGATAATGAGATACAAGTGCACACAAAAGTGTATTTATATGCAATCTTTTAAATGGAATAGTACAGAAGAACCCTTTTATCACAAGTTTATCTTCAAAAAAATTGTGGGACAATTCAACTAATAAAAAATAAACAAAAGCATTAAAGAAAGGGCATTTTTAAGTATGGGAGCATCGGCGAAGTGAGAAAAAAAAATTCAGATATGATTTATCGAAATAGGTCAGCAATGGAAAAGGCTGACAGCAGACCCAACGGCTGCAATGAGTACAGCTGCAAGCTATTTATCCATACATAGAAAAAGTGATAAACAGTAAGCCTGCCATGAACAACCACCATTATAAAGTTACTTAGGAGGGAAGGGAAGGGGAAACATGAAGCAAAAAGCATTTCATATTCCTCAGTTGGCATCAAACACCGTGAGAAGGCACAAACCTTGGGATACAAAGAGGTGTTAGGTGCATGCAGAACTTTTTTTTTTTTGGACTTTCTTATCTCCATAGTCAAAAAAAACAACACCACAAGACCATTCTTTTTTGCACACAAAGGTTTACATCAAGTAAGAGGGGTACTGCTATTCTGAGGCAAGGAACCAGATGCAACCTAGACGTGTCCCACCATTCTCACATGTCATGTCATGTCATGTTCACATGGAACCACAGTAAAAGCCCCAAAATGTGATCTTGTGACGCGACCAGCATGCAACAACCACAATAAGACAACAATAATTATGAAACTGGCGACACACTATTGAAAACTTTCTAGATCTCTCTGTTCACATTAACTAATATGCCCATGAAATATTGGGCAGAAGAGTTATCATCTTTCATCTTGAGCAGAAGAGTAACAAATGTTATTTAATAACAAGATACTGCTAGAGTTAAATCAAAACATACCACGGATCTACCTGACCCAAACAAGCTGGATAAAGATCTGCTGGTTACATATACCATTATCCTTTGCATGTATATGAGTTTCAGACTATACTCAGATGCTATGTCAAACACCAGATAATTGCATCAAAATGGATATCCAGGTAACAAGTTTCAACCATGGTTTCAATACCATAAAATGTTGACACAGCATCTCAAAATTAACAAAAATAACAGCCTTCTACATGAAATTGATTCAGCTGCAGAAATATGGGCCAAGCAACAATTAACTAATAGAATGACCAATCTACATAATTCCACAGGTTAATAATTATTGCTACATGCAATAATAAATCTCAGGGAAAAACAATTACCATTTGAGGAATATACGCAAAAAAGTAAATGAATTTACTGCCTCTCAAAAAGGGACAAGAGAAGACATCTGCAAGCAATCTTGAAAATTTTGCCTATCGAAAATTTAAGAAAACAAGTGGATAGACTGCTACAAATATATGCTATAAGTTTGCATCCTCAAAAAAGCACAAATAATCGTCTTGAGAGATTGCAGCAGATAGAAAAAATTGTCAGATGTAGTGTATTGAAAGCACACACCTTATTAAAAAGAATATCTCTATTGTTGAGATGCATTATGCCATCCTTGAGAGTGCACTTCCATCTACTTTTTGTCCGTGTCACCTACAGAAATGAAAAAATTTAAAGGGAATCAGGAAGACAGCACATACTGTCTCAATGCATCATTCCCTGGCAAAAGGCATAGCAGTTACCTTGTCAAACTGAGCTAGAACTAGATGTTGTGTGTTTAGCTCTTCCTCACCATGCTCAAAGTCATCTAAATCATCATCATCATCATCGTCTTCATTAAGAGGAGGCTCCTCATCCTCAGCTGCTTCATTTTTAGCTGGTTTTGGTGTGCCAACAACAGGGGTAGCAGCTCGTAGTTCAGCTGAGGATAAGAGTTAAAAAACACAGATATAAGCTTGTAAAAAAATTCTTGAAAGCATAATCCTACATCAAAATATTTCATGCTTAAAATGTAATTCAGTATTTAACTAAAAATTTACCATTATCTGCTGGAGTATTGTAGTCTTCACTAGCAACTCCTTGGAAATGAAACATCTTCAAGAATAAAAACCCAAAATAATGTCAAAAAAATGAAAAATCAACAAAAAATAATAAATTTAAATTTTTTCTATCATTCGGTAAATACATCATCATATTCATCATGGACCCCATCCTGCTGAGGAAGCACTGGAGCTGGTTTGATTTCTTTCCTCGATGGAACCTTAATTGCAGTTTCTTGATCATGCCCGGCCATTGATTTTTGAACTTCTCTTGGCTGATTCTGAAGAATGAAAGATGATGTCAGAGGCACCCACAACAGTAGCTAATATAAAACAGCCAACAGTAGAAAAAATTGGCTACCATTTCCTTAAAAAAGGAAAGAAAAAGAAACGCTGCAATTATAACTGTAACTATGAAAGTATCCATATTCTAGAACTAGCATGTTGTGTTGCATGCAATAGTGGAACCCTCTGGACCTGTGAACACAATCAATAATGGGGTTCTGCAGATATTCATTGGTTCAGAGTTTCTACTAAATGGGCATGTTTTGTATCTTAAATATTTAAATTTGGTATCAGCACAATAACCTTGTTAAACATATAAAATGAATACTCTCCAAATGTTCAAGCAAGTTAACTGAGCCCAACTGGCCAACAGATGGGTGGGCATCAGATATTATGCTCTCAAAAGTTGGTATTGGTATGAAACTCTTGCTCATGGAACGAAATGAACTTCTAACTCAAACTGTTCCTTTGATTCCCTTTATCAATAGCATCACATATCTGACTATAACCAGGGAGGAAAAAAGAATCATGAGTCACAGATTGCTACATAAAAACTTTACCTGAAGCATGAGAGGGGATAACACCAATAAATGACCTCAGAGTTCTTCGTCAGGCTCAGAGCCTGGTATGATCTTTTGATAGCAATACCAATGTTTTACAAAAATTGGTCAAACAAGATGAATAGAAGCAAGCATCACACATCATCCAGTCAGAATCTTTTCATGAGAACATGATTATGATCAACACGGTAGGCAGTAACAATACTACAATACTACAATCTGAAATATAGAAATTAAATCTAAAATCCTGTTTTTGTCAACTATTGATCATTCATAGAAAAAAATGAAAACAAAATAAAATTTGTCCTCTTAAATCATTGAATTTGAAGACAATATCAATTAAATAACCCATTGCTGTCAATTGAGACTTGATAAGAGCAGAAGGGGCTAAGTCCATTATGAAGAAAAATTAAACAACAAGAGCGAGAAGCACAAAAGGAGAATACTGTGAAGATATGGAAGAAAGGAAACCACATGAAAAGACAATCACACGGAAAAAGAGAGAGTATAGAGGTCCCAAGTCTGAAAGAACAATGAAGAAAATAGAGTTGGCTGTCGATGTCAAATATCTTAAAATAACAAGCAACGAAGGACAAGGGATGTCCATGGTTGATCCATCCTGCAACAAAGTTGTTCCTGATGAGCACAACATATTTATTAGCAGGCATCTTCCAGTTGAGTGCACTCTAGTCAAGAAGATCCCAACTTTTGAAGATTATAATGATAAACCATTTGTTACAGCCAACACAAAACCTTGTGTCTCTTCCGGTAGGTATGCAGAACAAGTGCAATGAGTTCAGTTAAAAATCATAAATTATATGGAGTGCATTATTGTGCTTACCAAACAGAACATGAAGGGATGTTGCGAGAAAGGGCACAAGAAAAGATTTTTTTTTTGAGGGGGTGGGGAGGTGGGGCATTAGATGGCATACTTTATAGGAATAGTAAGCAAGAAAGATTCATAAGAACATGTCATGAACATTGATAATTACATAGAAACTTAGTGGACTGTAAATTCAACAATGCCTCAAAACCTTAAACACCATGGTGTAGCTATGCCAATCAGCACCATCCATTAAGAATGTCATCAATCCTTGACAAACCAATACATTTCTAACAAGCACATCCTTGACATATCCAAAACAAACCTTTGTTGTTAAAGAGTTCTAGGCCTGATCCCACTGATTATGCTACCATACCATGATGGTGGAAAAACATAGCTAGGCTTAACATTATTAAAAGTTAATAGAATAATGATGAAACTTTACAGGAGTCTCCACACCAGATTGTTGGGTTTCAATATATTTCTTTTTCCATGAAATTTATCACTAGATTCTAGTTGGCCCCCCAACGGACATGCTTGAAAGAGGCACTTACTAAATTTAAGATGACCAGCATTCACAAAAATATATGAAGCATCTATATTTATACATTCCAAATCTATATTATACATCCAAAATGTAAGAAATAGATGTTATAACTTGATATTGATTATGACTATGATGAAAATGATCCCATGCACTTCAATATGCAATGCTTTTTTTTTTTGAAAAAAAAGGTAGAAAAGTCATTCAAGGGACTCAAGGACTTAGTGGGCAAAATTATTACAGACCAAATTGATAAGTCAGAGCATGTTCATTGCAGTAATGCGTGGAAATGAGAATTATCCATATCATACAGCATTTCCAGCCAACCATCAATATATAGTGTTCTGAGACATCAACAAAGCACAGGACACCTTCCAGCCTCATAAACATAATCAATTGACAAATTGTCATACCTAACATAACCTTATCATATTGACTGGTGGCATCAACAACAAATTAATCATAAAAGCAGGAGAAAAACAAGAAATCAGGAAATGATTTTGTTAGTTTTGCAATTCACCTCTGGAAGAAGAAATTCTATCATGACATCTCCACTTCCATCTTGTTGTGGCATATAACCTTGAGAAGTTAACTGAGGAGCATAATCGTCCCGTTTGCGTTTTCCAGAGGACATCATGAAAAAATCCTAAAAATTCAAACCAAACTTCTTAGTCCAGAATAAAGTTTTCACCACTTCACTCCCCTTCCTGGGGATTGATAGTATACTTCAACAGACATTGTATACCAACATGTTGTAGAAAAGAAAAAAAAAATGTAATTCACAAATGAGCAATCATATGGAGTATTCAGGAAATGCACTGAAATGTTTCCTCAAGCTGCACACGATGCAAACAGAAACTAGATAACTAACCCATAGGTATGCATAGTTTGAATGCACAATTCACTATGATGAACAAGCATTTTCAAATATTCATAAATATGTGTTCATATGTGTCAACAATAAATTAGCAACCAAAATGTCCTATGCACCAAACAGTGTACCTGAGTCATGGGTTGATTAGAAGTTCCCCTATCCGGCTCATCACGCCCTTCCACATAAGCTGCAGAACACAACATCACATAAAGCACGTTACCCCTTTACCATCCATTTATTCATATCATATTATCTGGCTGATAAAATCGCCTCTGGCATGATCAAGCAAATATCACCAAGTTTCCAGTACTTACCCACATTAACATCAACACCCAGAGGCCTTTGATTCATCCAAGGGGAAGGTGGTTGCTGCAAAATTTATTAGCTAAGATCAGGAAGATCTCATCTTTGTGACAGTCACTTATGTTCCCAACAACAAGCATGCTCAACTAACACTACCGTTTACCACATTAACTAGATTAAAAAGAATAATGACAGCGTATCTCGCAGATCAATTTATATAACTTAGATGGCTCGTTCACATGTTAGCATACCATGTATGGGCTAGGCCTTCCTGCTTTTAAATCAACACCATTTCTGATATCAGTTATCGGAGACGGAGCATAATCCGAGGGGCCTGTGGGAATGTTATACATCGACTCTGTTCCTGGCAACGGAGTTTGAATGGGGGTTTGCAAAGGAGTCTGCAACCAAAGCCACAAAAAAAAAAAAAAGGAAGGTAAAATTAAAAGAAAAAAATCAGGAAAATCAGACGCAGATGGTGCTGCAAAACGAGGATTTCATAGAAAGTGCTACTTCGCGGTCAAACGCACTACGAAAGCAGAAAGCTCACCGGTGGGAAGAGCATCTCGGCCGTCGGGGTCTCGTACTCCTCCGTAGGCCCTTCATATGGCACATTCAGATCGTGGACGGGGGTGATCGGTCCAGCAGGCTTCTGGGCAGGTGGCGGCCTCTCTATTGTCCCGCTGATGGCTCCACAATGCATCATCTTCATCTCCCAGAGCTGGTTTTATTTTTGTTCACAAGAATTCGTTTGTAAGTCAAAACATTTCAACCAAATAAAAGAAACAAGACCCGAGCCCCAACAAGACGATCAAAACCCTAGAAATAGGGCTGATTAAAAGAAGATTTTGATAGCGGAAGAAGGGAAAAGAAGAAATCACCGCTTGCAACTCGCTCAAGACGTTCTCTCCGACGCCAGAATTGATGAACTCCTCGCGGACCTTGCTAATGACATCTTCCACCACATGGATGTAGACGCTGGAGACGCTGCTCGCCATCCCCGGCGATTAAGGACGAAGCGGATGAGAAGGAAGGGCGGAGGAGGGCCCACCGGCGAGATCAGAGAGAGAGAACGGTGCGAATCGGAGCCGATTCGAGGGCAAGAGCATAGACGATTCGGGGCTTTGAAGGGAGTCTAGGGTTTCGAGCTCAGCGACCAGTGGGGGGGGAGAGGAGAGAGAAGAGAGGCGAGGGAGGAGGGGTTGCGGACGACAAAGCTGGATATTAAGAGAAGAATATAAATAGGTTTGCATCCGTGAGGGGCGTGGGGCCACGTGTCGAGATCTACAGACGCTAGTGGGAGCCTCGGGAGTAGGCGGCGTCCGAGGCAAGCGAGCCCATGCCCAGACCGTGCTACTGCCTTATTGGATGGAGACCCGGGTATATATAGAGGGTTCGGGAGTATCCGACGCGCCGCCGGTTGCCGAAAGAACTTGATCCGTTATTCTGGAACCGACCAGAGACAGGGACATGGGCCTGCAGCGCCTTGCTAGCTTACCCTAAGCGCTAATATTAGCCTATCATCTATGGTTGTTGCAAGGGGCGCCCAAGAACTTTGTAAAATAATGGGGGCAGCACATCAATGTATGATTTTCATATCTTAAAATTTTTTATTTTTAAAATTTATTAAAATTAATTTTATAAAAGTGTTTAAGATAGATGTGCTGGATCAGCTTTTATGATTCGTGAGTCAAACGGTGCGATGTTGATAGCTGAAGGATTCTGCCTTCTAGACTCCTCGTGCCTCTTTCTGAGCTGTATGCTGCGTGGACAGATATTTTCTATGTCCATTCATAGCCTGGGCACCCGCAGTCTTAGTATTGAAGGGGACTCTATTACTGTTATCCACTAGCTCCATCAGAAATTCAACGACCACTTGCCTACCATCTTTCTGATTTGCGACATTCGATATATACTTCAGGGAGCTTATAGAGCCCAGATTCGACACATCTATCGTAAAGTCAATTGAGCGGCTGATTGAATTGCCGCCAAGATGGCCTATCAGTCTAATTTTTGGAGTTGAAAGCAGGGCGACCCATGCCCTCTTATTCTTACCCAAATATTATATTATGATATTTTGGATTCTACTTATCCTAAATTGATGTGATCATTTGTCTGTACCAAAAAAAAAATAACGGGGCAAGAAAAAGAGAAAGTCTTACCGCATCAAAGGCGTTACGCTGTACTTAATGATTAACATACATTACATATATGTGCATATAAAAATAAAAAAAATATTTTTATCTTTGATACGCAGCGTATGTCAATCATCGAGGGCAGGTACACTTGCTTCACTGCCTCCGATGTAGTAACTTGAATACCAAATTGTTTGATTGTGTAGTGATCGTTTCAAACTTATGATGCATTCTCAAAATATAGATATAATTAGTTACAATGATAATATTTAAAATACGATGGAAAGATGCGTAGGATGTTTTCATGCCGCACAATTTATGATGAATCATAAATTAGCTAACTCATTAAGGAATTACACATGGCGGTTCAATGAAGTCAGTCCGAAAAGGAAGCCTATCAAGCATGTTGCCTGATATGGGGCAAAATTGTCACTATACCGATTGGCAGACATGGCAGACGGTAAGACCCACTTCTGGGCTCTGACTCGCTAACCACCATGATTCAAAAGGGATCCATTCCCCATCACAAAAAAGGACAAGCAACGTTATCGGTTATCTTCGAACCTCGACAAGGCCGAGACATCTCCGAACCTCGACAGGGTCGAGCTATCTTCATATCTCGGCAAAGCCGAGCTATCTTTGAAACATGATTGAGTTCCAACTCCTCATGATTAACATCAATCTGGCCCAGATTACGCTGAACGTTTTGGAGGACAAATCGCACTGATCACCCGAATCTCGGAGCGAACCTTCCTAGATGGAAATGGGGCTAGATACAACACCCCCTCCATGATCAACGGAATATCAGCCCTATCGGTCACCAACTACCCAAAATGTGCCCGTAAAATCATATAACAACTTACCATCTCGGAAACGCACAAATACTAAGTTCCAAGACCCTCAGTATGCTTTTCAAGCCCTAACGATTTCAAGTTCTAAAAAAAACCTAGCAAATGCCATTGCTTTTCAGAGACCTCCTTTAGGGCATCCTTCTTCAACAACCTTTTCCTTTCATTTGCTTGCTTGGGGTTTTCACTAACTTGGCGTCGGAGGGTCTTCCACAGGGACCATCCCCCATGATCCCTATGCAAGGACTATTTTGCAAGTCCACTAGGATGAGAGAAAGCCACCTGATCCATATGTGCACCATCCCCAAGCCAGAGAACCAAAATCCGTAACAACAGATTGGCGCTAGAAGAAGGGCCACAAGTCTCTCTAAAAACTTGAATACAAGGAGAAAGGTTCAATTAGAAAGGCACATCCTCAATGGCCAATCGCAAGAGAGCGACCACTGATGCTTCAGGTCAGACCACCTCTCAAAGGCCTGACCCCACAAAGAATACGACATCTTCTCAGTCACCGTAGCCCGAGGCTCTACTGCCGACCACGGCCCCCATTACCCAGGACCAGTTTGGCGCACTGGTCCAGCAAGTTCAAGCCCTGATACAGTTAGTGCAGGGCCTCCATAGAGTCCTTCCCCCAACTATGCCTTCTCAGCAACACCATGGTGGAATAGCTACATTGGTCCAATCGAGAGTTCCTCCACTTAATCCATTCGAGGCCATCAGCCTCCCACAACAACCTATCCGCGAGGAGAAAGTGGAGCCAGTTCCATAAAGGGCCGGAGATAGGAGTTTGCCTCGGCCCTATTGGGCTTGCTCTCTGTCGCCGGTCACTTCTCGCCATGATTCTACACCACGGTCGCAGTCTCCCCTCCAGCCTCTCCGACTGTCCAGAATGAGGTGATGGAACGAAAAATCTAATAGATACGCCTGCAGTTGGATGTTGTCAAGCATGTGTCCCATCCTCAACCACAGATAGAGGGTCCATCTTTTACTGATAAGATTATGAAAGAGGCAGTCCCATCCCACATCAAACTTCCTACCATCGAGCCATACAATAGGACCATCGACCCCGATGACCATCTGAGCAGCTTCCGATCCATCATGATATTCCACGGAGCCTCATATGCGATTTTATGCCGAGCCTTCCCTCTACCCTTAGGGGGCCCACCAGAATATGGTTCGGCACCCTAAAGCTGAACTTTGTTAACTTATTCGACAAACTAGGTCATCTATTTACCAGCCAGTTCGTCAGCAGTTGCCGCCACCGATGGAGATCCAACTTTCTCTCCAAAATAAAGCAGCGAAAGGGGGAGTCCTTGATAAGTTACTTAGGTCGTTTCAATGCGGCTATGCTGAAAGTCGACCACCTCAACCATGAGGTAGCCATGTTCACCTTGGCAAGTAGAGTATCAAAGAGGAAGATTTCTACCTAGCGATGAAAGTCAACTATCCTAAAAGTCTCTTCGACATGATGACCTGGCAGACAAATACGCTAGGGTCAAGGAATCTAGAAGGTTGGCCTGATTCAAACACTCAAAGAAGAAGGAGAAGAAGAGCTTGGAGAGAAGCTGATCGGCTCGCCCTGTGACCCACCTCATCGCTAGAAGGCTCCACCACTGAGGCAGCACACCAGAAGCCGTGCAAAGGTTTAATCAGTTCACACCATTCACCGCGCCCCGATTATAGTTCCTAATGAAAATCGAGCATCGGCTCCCTCGACCAAAACCTCTTCGAGGAAACATGGCTCAGAGGAATTGACAAAGTATTGCCGATATCACTATGACTACGGCCATGATATCGAGGAATTCTAGCAACTCCGATAGGAGATTGAGCATTTCATCCACTGAGGAAGACTAAAGTGATTTAGGGGGGCCCAGAAGCAGGCAACAAAGCAGAGCCTCCATCGAAGCTTTGCAAATAACCTCCGCTGAACCCATCGGCTGTTGGCAATGTCAATATGATTGCCATGGTCAATTCATTCCAGGATCGGTCGAATGAAGAAGAGAACCCATCTAAGAGGTTTCCATATGAGGGACTCGCATTCTCGGATGAAGACCTCCAAGGGATACAGTATCCCCACGACGATGCACTTATTGTATCCCTAAATATGAACAACTATGATGTACATCGGGTTTTAATTGATAGTGGAAGCTTAGTTAATATTTTGTACCTTAATGCTTTCATAAGAATGAACTTGAGAATGGAAGACTTTTGACCCGTGGATTCTACTTTGATGGGGTTCACTGACGACACTATCATGCCCGAAGGAGTCATTACCCTAATGGTTCGGGGGGTACTTGGCCATGCATAGCAATGACCTATATGGACTTCTTAGTGACCAAGCTTCGGTCACCGTACAATGCCATCCTCGGTAGGCCCGGGCAATTGTCCCTAGGGCCGTAATCTCCATAACTCACCTCGCCATAAAGTTTTCCATAGAATGGGGGATGGGGATCATAGGGGGAGTCAAGCTGTCACTCGGTACTGCTTCATCGCCAACCTTCAATCCCGAAAGCCCGAGGTTGATAGGGTCAATGCTCGGAAGGACTTTGTCAAGCAAAGAGAACTTGTTGAGGAGCTCGAAGAAGTGCCGCTCGATGAGACTCGGCCTGATCGAACCATAAAGGTTGGATCTCAACTAGAAGGGAAGCCTCGACGGGACCTAATAGACTTCCATCGGAAGAATACTCACGTCTTTGCCTGGTCTACTTTAGATATGCCGAGAATCAGCCCAGATGTTCTTGTCCACCATCTCAACGTGGATGAGACATTATGACCAGTCAAGAAAAGAAGAAAAGCTTTGCCTTCGAGCGTCAGAAGGCCATCAAAGAGGAAGTTGTCAAACTCCTCAAGGCGAATTTCATCCGAAAGGTAAACTACCATGACTGGCTGGCAAACGTAGTCATAGTAAAGAAGGCAAATGGCAAGTGAAGAATCTGTATCAACTTCATAGACCTCATAAGGCATGTCTAAAAGACAGCTTTTTCTTGTCGATGATCGACTAGCTCGTGGATGCTACCTCAGGCCATCAGATGCTAATCTTCATGGATGCCTATTCAAGCTACAATCAAATTTTGATGGTGCTCGAGGATCAAGAAAAGATATCCTTCATCACTGATAAAGGTATTTATTTCTATCAAGTCATGCCTTTCGGTTTAAAGAATGTCGAAGCAACCTATCATAGGCTGGTTAATAAGGTCTTCAAAGATCAGATAGGCCGAAACATGGAGGTCTATGTTGACAACATGCTGGTGAAAAGCAAGGAAGTATCCCAGCACATTGCTGATCTCACTGAAAGCTTTGCCACCCTCAGGAGGTATCATATGATGCTAAATTTAACCAAATGCACTTTCAGAGTGAACTCGAGGAAGTTCTTGGGATTCATGGTCTCCCAGCAGGGCATCAAAGCGAACCCCAAAAAATCCAAGCTTTTCAGGAGATGGCGCCCCCAAGGTCGATTAAAGAGGTATAATGTCTCACTGAGAGAATAGCAGCTCTTAACCACTTCATTGCCCGATCCGTCGAGAAGTGCCTTCCTTTCTTCAAGGTACTTCGCTCGGCCATAAATTTTTAGTGGACTCCAGACTGCCAGAAGTCCTTTAAAGATTCAAGAAATATCTCGGCTCGTCGCCGCTCCTTAGCAGTCCGAGGCTTGGGGAACTCTTATACTTGTACCTGGCTATCTTGAAGAATGTTGTTGGCTTCATGCTAGTTTGGAAGGAGAATAAAATCTGTGCATTAGTGTCATCTACGTGGAAGCTACGCCCATATTTCCAAGTGCATGCCATGGTACTGCTGACTGACCAACTGATCAAAGCGATCCTTCATCGTCCAAAAGTGTAAGAAAGGATAGCAAAGTGGGCCGTGAAACTGAGTGAGCATGACATTCGGCATCCGCCTCATTTAGCTATTAAGGCACAGGTTCTAGAGGATTTTTTCCTCGAGTGCACGATCTCAGAGGATGGATCGACACCAAAATCTCTCAAGCAAGGGGCGATCGAGACACAATGGCTACTTCATGTGGATGGATCCTCCAGTACAAATGGCTTCAGTGCGGGTCTAGTTCTCATGAGCCCATAAGGAGTTATGTTCGAATACGGCATCCGATTCTCCTTCTTGGTCTCCAACAATGAGGCCGAGTATGAGGCTCTACTCGTTGGACTAAATCGCCCGCAACCTGAAAGTCAAGAAGCTGAATGTCTACATCGATTCCCAGCTGGTCGCCAGCCACGTGCGAAGGGAGTTTGAGACTCGGAAGTCGAACATGATACGATATCTCTAAAAGGTATGCGACTTATCATCTAGTTTCTTTGAGCTTGAGGTCATTCAGGTTCCGAGATCCGAGAATGCTCGCACTGACCTTCTCTTCCGATTGGCTACTACCGACTCCATGGACCTAGAGCAGAAGTTTCACTTAGAGGTCCTGAAAAAATTCAGCATAGCAGACGCCGATCATGTGATACAAGTCGAGGCCAAGCCATCATGGATCGATCTAATTCTTGCTTATTATAGAGATGGATATGTCCCAATGGATAGAAAAGAGGCAAGAAAGCCAAAGATGCAAGCTTCTCACTATATCTTGCATGATGGGCAGCTATACAAGCACTCATTCTCCATGCCACTGCTTAAGTGTTTCTAGCCATCAGAGACCGATTATGCTATGTGGGAAGTCTATGAAGGCATCTATGGCAATCACCTGAGTGGCCAAGCCCTCTGCCACAAAGTGTTGCGTCAAGGGTACTACTGGCCGACCATGCAAAAAGATTCCGACAATCTTATCCAAGCCTGTGATTCGTGCCAATGTCACTCTAATATTCAAAGGCTCTCATTTGCTCACTTGACACCCATTGCATCCGTCTGGCCCTTCGCTAAATGGGGCATGGACATCCTCGATCCGTTCCCTCCTGCTATCGGAGAGAGGAAGTTCCTATTCATAGTCATCAACTACTTGACCAAGTGGGTCGAGGCCGAGTCAGTTGCCCAGATAACTGAGGCCCGAGCTAAAGACTTCATATAGAGGTCGATCATCTACCGATTTGGTCTTCTGCACACCATCATCATGGACAACGGTCGGCAGATCAACAACCTAAGATTTCAGAAATTTTGCAAGGATCATGGCATCAGCCATCGGCTTACCTCAATCGGACACCCACAAACCAACAGTGAAGCAAAGGTAACTAATCGAACTATACTGCAGGGGATAAAAGCCCGACTCAACATAGCTAACAGCAGATGGGTGGATGAGCTTCACCATGTTCTCTGGGCTTACTGGACGACGTAGAGGATCCCCATTGATGAAACTCTGTTCAGGATGGCCTTCGGCACCGAAGCTATCATTCCAGTGAAGATAGGCCCACCCTCACCCAGAGTCGAAGGCTACTCGAAGGAGTCAAATGGCGAGCAACTTTGGGCCAACCTCAACTTGATTGAAGAGATCAAAGAGAAGGCTTGGGTCAGGATGGCCGGGTCACAACAATGCATGGCTCGTTACCACTCCTTATAAGTGAAAGGAAAGCTATTCCTTCCTAGCAACCTTATACTCTGCAAGGCATCAGTTTCCAAGCCAACGAAGTAGGGAAAGCTGGCCCCGAACTAGGAGGGTCCCTATCAAGTTGCAAAGGTCATCAGATCCGGCACTTACAAGCTCCAAGACCTTGATGGAAGAGCCATTCCCCGAACATGGAACTTGAACAACGTCTGAGTGTATTATTAATGAGGTATATCTAAACTGAGCTACCTCGCTCGTTGTAATAAGCTTCACTATCAATTGAAATATTTGTTTTTGAATAACCATCTTTTCCAAGATGTTGGTGAAAGGCAGGCCTCGCCCAATTGCCGACCCTACAGGTCCATCCTCTGAGCCTCGCATGGCCGATCAAAATTCTTCATACCTTGGCAGGGCTAAGTAAAAAATCCTTCAAGCCTCAGCATGGCCCATCAAAGTTCTCCATACCTTGGCAGGGCCAAATAAAAAATCCTTTGAGCCTCGGCAAGACCGATCGGAGTTCTCCGTACCTTGGTAGGACAAAGTAAAAAATCCTCCGAGCCTTGGTATGTTTGATCAAAGTTCTTCGTACCTTAGCAGGGCCAAGTAAAAAATCCTCTGAGCCTCAGCATAGCTGATCGGAGTTCTTCGTACCTTAGCAAGGCCAAGTAAAAAATCCTCTGAGCCTCGGTAAGGCTAATCGGAGTTATCAATACCTTAGCAGGGCCAAGTTAAAAATCCTTCGAGCCTCGGCATGGTCGATCGGAGTTCTTCATACCTTGGCAAGGCCAAGTAAAAAATCCTTTGAGCCTCGGCATGGTCGATCGGAGTTCTCTGTACCTTAGTAGGGCCAAGTAAAAAATCCTTCAAGCTTCGGCTTGGCCAATCGGAGTTCTTCGTATCTGATAGGGCCAAGTAAAAAATTCTTCAAGCCTTGGCATGGCCGATCGGAGTTCTCTATACCTTGGCAGGGCCAAGTAAAAAATCCTTCGAGCCTCGGCATGGTCGAGCAGAGTTCACTGTACCTTGGCAAAGCCGAGTGAGACATGGTTGCTTCTTGTGAAGCCTAACCATCTGAAATAAAAGATGTTTATAGCAAGGCATGGATAATTGAAAAAAATGATTATTTTTATTAATTAAAAGTCCTTGTTACAGAGGGATTATGAGTGCACTATAGCACAAGAAATACAAGAAAAATCTTTTATATGCAGAAGGCTCGCCTACAGCTATTGCAACCTCTTCTCCCTCTAGAGGATGGCAACGCTCCGACTTCAGGGGATCACCTTTGACCTTCGTCGGATGGAACCCTTCAGGTCCAAAACTTGGAGCGGTGTTATACCTACTTTAAGCTTCTCATCCTTTACCAAGGAGATGTCCGACACTTCTTCAAGCACTCCACTAGTGGAAGAGGACAATAGCCATTTCTTATTTATGTCCCGGTGTGACCATGCAGAGTCGACTTCCTCTCCTTCTCTTCTCCATGTGCTTATGTGTTGATGAAGGAAGTAACTCAGAGTCGCCTCCAATGTCATCTTATTTATGGCCCGGTATGACCATACAGAATCGCTCTTCAACGCTTCCTTCACGGTTTGCTTTTCAGCAACTTCCCTATCTGAGCTTCAGATTTTAATCTGGATTTCTTCAGCTTCCAACATCAACATGAGTGAAGCCCCATTAGGCTTCTTGAAGCTGATTCCTCCTTTAACCAAAGGAAATAGCACCCCCGGGCACAGAAGCGTGATTCCTTGAGTTTGCCTCATTAACAAAGGGTGAAAGGAGGGCAGGGGAAGAATGAAGACAAGGTATTGAAAGCTTAGGTGGCTGCAAACAATGTCTATCCTCCCCCTTTTAAAGCCACCAATCAGGGGACTAAAGTCATTAATAGGAAGGGTTATGTGGAATTGAGGCTCATCGGCCCACACGCTTTGATCTTCGAGTTGGCCACATTTCGCTCAGTTAGGCATTCTCGATCAAAATTTGAAGAGACTCCCCTCGTCTGACGAGACAGAGTAATGGCGCACCGTATCGGGAGTAGTGTACCCCCTTTTTTATCTCAATCTGTGCAACTCACGATCAAATACTCTGGCTCAATTTCCCAGGTACAAATAAAGGCAGCGAACTGAGGATGGGGGGCACATGATGCAAAGGTAAAGAAATCTTTCACACAAGTCAACC
This sequence comes from Calamus simplicifolius, assembly GCA_900491605.1. NCBI lineage: Eukaryota > Viridiplantae > Streptophyta > Magnoliopsida > Arecales > Arecaceae > Calamus > Calamus simplicifolius. The sequence continues at coordinate 125,841 of UESW01002568.1, forward strand.
AGTGTGTGCGGGCAAAAAAACCCATCTCAGAGGCATAATTCTCGACATGCCGAACTATCTCCATGCCTTAGCAAGGCTGAGCCATTTTCAAACCTCAGTAGGGCCGAGCCATCTTCGAACCTCAGCAAGGCTGAGCGATCTCCATGCCTTGGCACGGCCGAATAGAACTCTCCAAACCTTGACAGGGCCGAGCTATCTTTGAACCTCAGTAAGTATGACTTATCTTACTATCTCCCCAAAATTTCAGTCAGGGTGGGACACTTCTAAGTCGATCCTTCTACCTTTTAATTGAGTTTCTCCTAGGCTATCCTTGAGAAGCCTAAGTGACTAAGTTCATCAATTGCGAGGTGCAATGGCCAAACTTAAACATAGAACAATTGAGGAAAGAGCAAATTTTATTCATGAAGCTCTGCCATGCTAAGGCATTATAAAGTTTTTCTATTACAAAAAGAAAAGAAGAAAAGCTCTAAAGCTCCCCAGGCTCAGCTGCGTCTTCTTCACATAGGGCTTCTGAAGGATGGGTGGCCGAAGCAGGCTGACTTGCTTTCTCAACAGTTGAAGGGAGAACCTCGGCTTCCTCAGCAACCAAAGGAAGAACCTCAGCTCCCTCGACAACTGATGGGAGACCTTCAATCTCCTGGGCAAATGCAGATAAAGCTTCGGCTGGATCCCCCTTCGAAACTATTTCATAGTCTATCTCCAAGGTGCCCCCTTCATATTCTATTTTGGCTAACCAAAGAGAGGTGATCGAAGTTTCAGTCAGTGACGGATGTAATAACTTTCACGCTCGAAGAACGATAGGTCCAAGTCTAGATATTCTTGGGCGATCCTCTATCGCATCTCCCTCGCTCCCAACCTATAGGCACCCATGGAGAACCAAACTTTCTTCTCCTCAAATGCGGCTAAGTTTTATATTGTTCGACAACTAGGGTGACTTGATTGGCAGCTTCGATCACCTAGCCCCGAAACCCGTGACCCTCCTCAATCAGCATTTGATCCTCTTGGCTGCCCTAAACTTTTCAAGCTCTATCTAGGAAATATAATAGACATAATGGGTTTCATCAGAAAGAGAAGAAGGTACATATCTTTACCATTGCTTCGGCATACCTAGTGCTTTCCTTCCGCCTATTCCTGAAGCTTTTTATTTTCCTCCATACTCTGGCGAAGCCTCTCCTCAGCATCATTAGCTTTGGTCGATTCTGTCTGCCTCATGCTTTTCTATCGTGAGGTCAGCCATAGTCATTGCATCTTCTTTTGACCATGCTCAGATCTGTGATGCTCATCTTCAAGTTTCTTATTCAAAAAATTAATTTTTTTTGTGTCCTCTGCCCAGAATCTCAACAACTCCGCTCAAGCTTCCTCAACCAATCTATGAGCCATTTCGACCAACCTGCTAGCCTCCTCAAGCTTGGCCCGAGCCTTCGCCAACTCCTCCGACAATTAGCTAGCCGAGCCCACTTTGCTTCGAAGCTCGGCATTTTCCTGCAAGACTTGGGTATGGGCTCTCAATGCCAAATTCAAGCGGTTAGATATCGCTCTTAACAAAATGGCATTCTACAGTGAAAGCATAGCAAGTAAGCTTAGAAACAACCAAACAGATTAAAAAAGGGGGAGAGAAGATATTTGCCCCTTTTTACCTGGAAGGTATAGGTGCTCATGATCGCCACGAGCCTGGAGCTATCGATCATGGGCAAAAATTCTAGATCCTTAGGGATGGGGGATCCGTCGACTGCAAAACAGATGTTGCCTTCACCATCTTCCCTGGGTTCTATTATAGCGGGGCCTTCTCCCTGGCTGAGAAGATGGTGGAGCCTGCCGGCCATCGATGTATCCTCGGAACCAGGGTGAGTCAACTAGAGAACCTTGGCTCAGTGAGCTCCTCTAGCTGAAGAGCCTTCTTGACCCTTGGCACTTTGCTCGCCCTCCCTCGGCTCTTCAAGAAGGGCCTCCTTGGCCAGAGGCACCTCCCGACTTCGGTAGATCGCTTTGGCTTCCTCGGCACCTCAAGAAGAGACTCCCCGATGAAAAAGGGGGGAATACCATGGTCGACAGTCAACGCCCCTACCGGTCCTCCAACGGTTCTTTCCCTTTTTGGCTCAGGACTTCTCCAATCTCTGCTGCTGGCTCCCTTTCTTCCAAAACCGGCACATCCTCGTCCCTCTTCGCTGGCATTTTTTTTGCTTCTCTCCCTCGATGAAGGAGATTGGTGGATGAAATTAACCTTCTTCTTCCCATGGCTTGGTGATGGCGGACGAGGCCTCTTCTTGTCTTTTTTCTTTCCTAAGCTTGATGAAATCAAACGAAGCCTCTCACCCACCTCACCGTCGTCATGCCTCTCGTTTTTTGCTTCTTCTCGAAGGCTTGTGAGCGCCTTTCTTCAGCTCTTCCCTCAGTCGAGCCCCAAAATCCGCTTTGACTGCTACTACCGGAATGAGTAAATGATTGGTCGGACACAAACCAATATATCTAAATATTTAATGAGCAAAATAAAGAAGATAGAGCTTACCTCGGGGGTCGATGCAGCTAAGTCCCACATTAAAGAGGGCATCCTTGACTAGAAGGTCCCCGACTGATAGCGCGGGGCCATATCTCAGAGTGTCTAAATCTCTGTACTCTTGCTTCGTTAGCTCCAGACCTTTGTTCAGATTATCGGGGAAATGTCCCCACTTACGAAGGAATCCGCATTCACCGCTCTATTAGACGATGAAGAAGCAGGATTTCCAACATTTTATCGAATAGGAGGCCCCCGCAATCCTCTTGAAGGCCTTTCGAGGGCCGATGTAGGGCCAAGCAAGGTTCAGGGAAAACAATGTTGTGCCAGGCTCGGAATAGCAGCACTGTGGCAGTCGGTCCCACAAGTTTGCATAAGGAGATGAAGCCCATGATATGCCTCCAGCTATTTGGCACCACGACCGAGGGGCAGATTCCGTAGAACCTCATTATGCCCTCAATAACCGGGTGAAGAGGAAGACAAAAGCCAGCTTTGAAGCACTCCTCATAGAAGATGACCCTAGATGCTAGCAATCACATCACCCTCTGTTTGTGATCCAGCACTTGTAAAACAAAGTCGTCGAGAATCCAATATTCCTGGCAAATCCTCTCCAAGTCCGCCACAGTTATGGTAGAAGCAATATGGGATGGATGCTCCATATCTTCGGCACGAACAACCGCAGTAGGAACGAAGGATGAGCTTGCCATGGCATTCTTCTTCGGAAGATATTGGGTTTCAGAGGAAGCAAAGAGCCAAAAATTTGAAAAGGCGTTACTGGAGAGAGTACTAGCCACCTCCATTTAAACCATCTCAACAAGCGCAGAACCCTAGGGATCAAAGGCCTTTAATTCAAGCACCATGTGTCATTCCCCTAATCATCCTTTGGTGAAAATCGAAGAGGCTCTCCTCATCCAATGAGAAGAAATGATGGAATGACGGCTGACATTAATGAGGCCATCATGACGCGCCTCTACGAGTTTAAATTTCGCCATCAGGATTGTGCCATTTGGACTCTACTTCCTATGCCCGAACTTATGCTTCAGAGTAGAGAGTGGGGGACATGCAATGCAGGGCAAAATTACCACCATACCGATTGGCAGACGTGGCAAGCGGCAAAACCCATTTCTAGGCTTTGACTCGCTAACCACCGTGATTCAAAGGGGTCTACTCCCAGTCACAGAAAAGGATAAGCAGTGTTATCGACTACCTTTGTACCTCGGTAGGATCGAGCCATCTTTGAACCTCGGCAGGACCGAGCCGTCTTCGTACCTCGGCAAGGCTGAGCTATCTTTCAAATAGAGTTGGGTATTGGGCGGCATGGCCCATTAAGCGTGCCGTGCTGTGCTTGAAAAATGTAGCCCGATGGCTCGCACGGCACAGCCCATGTCCCACATGGCTCGGCACGGTCCATAATATTTTTTTAATAATTTTTTTATTAAAAAATATTTTTTAATAAATTAAAAATTTATTAAGAATAAAAAATTTATTAATATAAAGCCATCTTAATGATGGGGGGTTTGACATAGACCCCTATCAGTTTATTAATTTAAAATCAAAATGGTACATGAAGGAAGGAGGGCTAGGCATGACCTCCAGAATACAATAAGAAAGAAGAAAAAGATAAAGATGACTCACTTTAATAATTAAAAAAATAAAAATATATAATTATAAAAATAGAGATGCCTCACTCATCAGTAGTATTTGTGTCATCATCATCTTCGCTAGTTAAGTCAGTCCACCTTTATCTTGAAGCCTCGTCTCAGCATCCAACCAATCTTCGAAGCAGAGAAGCATTTCAACAGTCTTGCAAGTCCTCCTACTTTTCTTTTTATCCAGAATATGCCGACCTGCACTGAAAGCAAATTTTGATACTATTATGGACATCGGCAAAGCTAAAATATCCCATGCAATGGCAGACATAATAGGATATTGATTTCTAACACTCTTCCACCAAGCTAATACATCTAAACTTTCTATTTGATCTTCATCATATGTAGAATGAAGATTGCTTCGTAAATAAAATTTAATTTATTACTTAAAGATAAAGAAGATGATGAAGCATGTGTGTGCCTTCTAATGAATAAAAAATAGACAACGAACGAGATCTAGAAGAAACCGAGCTTTGAGTCTAGATCCATGAATTTTGTCATCATATAAAACATAAATTTTATTAAGAAGTCATGTTATCTTGTTTCAAGTTTTCATAATATTCATTAATTAAAATAGTTATGCCATTTAATTTAACTCTAGGATCAAAAATAGCAGCTAAGTTATGCAAAGGACATATCCTATTCCAATATTCATTCCATTTAATTTCATATGATGTATAATAGGCATTAAAATATCATCATTTCTATGTTCTTTAAATTTTTCACTAATTACGTATGCTTTTTGTAAAAATAAATAAGAACTTGGATAATAAATATGAGAAAGAACATTGGTAGCATCATAAAAAGTAATCAAAAAATCTTCAAAAATTTTACCTTGATTCCAATAAATTTCAGTCAATGTAAATCCTAATCTACGATTATTAATATAAGCACTTAATAAGTTCTTATATGGATATGCATCATGTATCTAGTATAGGTACTATTCCAATGAGTAATTACATCAAGTTTAAATTTTTTAAAATGTTTACCATAATCTTCATATAATTATTTAAATTCTTGAAGTCTTGCTCTTGAAGCATAAATAAAAGAAACTGTATTTTAATTTTTGAAATAACCTCTTGAATTATGTCTATGCCAGATTGAACAAAAAGATTTAATATATGACATGCACATCTAATATGAAATAATTATTCATTTAAAATGGGATGCAAAGAATCATATAATAATGCAACGAATTATTATTAGATGCATTATCAAAAGTAATAGATAATATTTTATTATTAATATTATATGAGCATATAGTTTGATAAATAGCATTTGAAATTTGTTGTCCCGAATGTGAAAAATCAAAAACACGAAAAGCAAGAATTCATTTATTTAGTTGCCAATCATTATCAATATAATGAGCTGTAATAGTAATAAAATAATTACTACATACATATACCAACCAAATATCAAAAGTTAAAGAAATTCAATCATTTAAATTTGAAAGCGTTTCAATTAAACTTTCTTTCATTGCTAAAAAGTTTGTCATAGCCGCTCTTCTAAATGTACGCCTACTAGTTCTTTATAAGCAGGTTGTAGGCCTAATTGAACATAATGTTCAAAATTATAAGATTCACATAAACTAAAAGATAATTCATCTTGAACTATCCATCTTACAAGTAATTTTCTTTGATTTTCATGGTTATATACAAAATTACCTACAAGTGATCCCTCTTGTATATTAAGAGTACTTTGCTGACAAGAATCATGCATCCTATGAGTCTCTATATATCTTTTTGAATGCCTTGTTCTCTCAGTACTATTACAACTATAAAGTTTTACATATTTTCTATATTTTGCTTTGTAGACTTCATTAACCATAATTCTATCGAAATCATTCAAACATTACTAGTCCTCTTATAAGAAGAGGTTTGACATTCATTGACACTAGCTCTAGTGAAAATTTGTATTTGGGGTTAGGGTTGAGGATTAGTTTCCTCACCCTCAAAAAAAGGATGGATGCCAAAATTACTTTCATTATAAGATGCCATATCTAAAATTTTTAATTAATGAATGCAAAAAATAAAAACTAACCACAAGAAGAAATTGAGAAGAGGATCAGAGGTGGAGGCATGGAGCTGAGATTTATGAGCTACTGAGCTTCCTCTTGTGCTCTCGCTAGTCGTCTCTTAACAAGAAGTGACCTCCTTTCTCTTGTACTTCTCAACAAGAACCTCCTCTTGTGTAGTACTTTGAACACTTGCTAGAGCTGTAGAGCACTTGTCAGAATACTTGCAAACTAAAAATTAAATTGCTAGAGCTTGCTAGAAGAGAGAAATAGTTGTAGTAGAGAAGGAGAGAAGAGTTGGTTTGGTGTGGTGAGAATGATGAAGGAATGAGCTATTTATAGAAATCCCAAAAAAATTTCTTTCAAAAATACCCTTCAATATAGCTGTTATGTGACTATTTGGGGGGGGGGGGGGGGGGGGTAAAATTATCAAAACCCCCTCCTAACGGCTGCCATTAGGAGTCGTGCTAGGCACAGCCCCTGGTGGGCTGTGCCTAAATTTTTTTGGGCATGTCGTGCCCAGCATGCCCGTTTGTTACTTGCCGTGCCAGGCACGGCACACCCAAGGAAGCAACCCATTGGGCCTGGGCCGTGCCTGGCATGGCACGACCCAGTGCCCAACTCTACTTTCAAACATGGTTGAATTCCAACTCCTTATGATTAACATCAATCTTGCCAGATTATGCTAGACGTTTCGGAGGGCAAATCACACTAGTCATTCGGATCTCAGAGCGAACCTTTCTAGATGGAAATAGGGTCCAGATATAGCACCCCCTCCATGATCAACTGGATATCAGCTTATCGGTCGCTAACTACCCAAAATATGCTCAAAAAATTAGGTAACAACTTACCATCCCGGCAACGCACAAATATTATGTCCCAAGACCCCTAAGTATGCTTTTCAAGCCCTAACAATCTCAAGTTCTAAAAAAAACCTAGCAGACACATTGCTTTCCAATGACCTTCTCTGGGGCATCCTTCTTCAATAACCTTCTCCTCTCATATGCTTGCTTGGGGTTTCCACTAGCTTCGAAGGGTCTTTTGCAAGGATTACCCCCATGATCCCTGCATAAGGACTATTTTGCAGGTCTACTAGGATGGAAGAAAGCCATCTGGATCCAGACGTGCGCCATCCCCAAGCCAGAGAATCGAAATCTGCAGCAACACTACCCACTTCAACAAGTTGTGTATATCTAGTAGTCATTACTAAATAAATCAAAACTGAAGGACTCTCTCCATAACCATACAAGACCTTTCATGCATATATATGTATTAATAGAGTATAATTTTTTAATTATTTTTTTATTAATACCTATGCTAGTTTGAACATTGAAGAGCCTTTAAAAAATCTTTAGACCACATCTAGCTTTTTTTATAAGAATCCTAATATGATAAGTGTTGGTAAACATATTTGATAGCGATGAATAGCGAAGGACTAAAAGATAATATGTTATGGCAGAACAAATGGTAGTAAGTATTGTTTTGAAGGAAGACATTTCAATTGAAAGAGATTTCTACTAATGGCACTATGCAATCCAAAATTTAAATCATGCAAGCCATCTACCATTGAGTAGACCAATTCAAAGAAGATTCTTTCAAGCACCTATAAAAGCAGTCCTATATCTTAGAGGTAAATCAAATTCAATTCTCAGCTCGTTACAAAGTTAACTCCAAATGGAGTATAAATATTTGAGGCCATTCTCTTCAACACATGGATAGAGAAAGTTTATGACCGCTGCTTTTGGCTACTTCACTACATCAATAAAAGCCAAGCTTTTAACTCAGATAACCAAGCAAAATATTCGAGACTTTGTTTACAAGTCCATAATTGTCGACTCAAGATTTCTAAAGTACTAATTATCGATAATGAAAGACATTCATCAATGCTTATTTCAAGAAGTTTTGTTAAGAGCTAAAATCATTGGTTCACTTCAATCACCTATTCTAGCATTTTCCAAGCCATTTTTCAATCCCCTAAAACATGGCTCGATCAAGCTAAAAACCTTTGAACTGAAGAGCTATCTAGTATACTTTGAGCTTATTGGATCATGAGTCAGGAACCTACTCAGAACACACTATTCAACTTAGCCTTTAACATAGAAGTTGTTGACCTTGTATTGATTTTGACGATTACAAAACAATTAAGTATAACACTAAGAATTTTGCTAAGACATGATTTCAGAGAATTCATCACAAAGGACGGTGTTACTTCAAATTAAGGTATCCCATATATCAAAGATAACTCATGTAAAGCGATATGATGGTGAAAGACAAAAATAATTTCAAAGAAATTTTTGTCATAGGCTTTTCCAATTCCAAACTGCACAAGTAATTTCATGTTTCAAGATTGCTTCTATTTTCAAAATGTACAGAACTGTCTTTGGATATTCTTCACGTGAAACTTGTTTTCGAAGCATCCCTATCTATCTGAATTTTTATTGATTTTGTCTTGCACTAAACTTAAATATTTTACTAAATTTTTGAGCAGACAAACATGTTAAATTTTTTCTAACACTCTTATGAAGCAAAATCCCATTTAGAATTGGAGTTACGAAACAAAAATCATAAAATCCCGTTAGAATTGGTGTTAGGCGCCCAACTAGGTGCCTAACTCATGAGGAAAGAATGTTAGGCGCCCAACCAATTGGGCGCCCAACACATAGTTAGGCACCTAATTGGGCGCCCAACGAATGCTGGACTGAAGTTAGGTGCCTAATTGGGCGCCCAACATAGAGTTAGGCACCCAATTGGGCACCCAACTTGGGAATCTTGCGTTAGGCCCAATTGGGTGCCCCATAAGTAAATATTATAATATCAGGCACCCAATTGGTCGCCCAACGAGTCTCTCTCTCTCTGATTTTTTTTTCAAGACTCTTTTGGGAAAGAATCTCTTTATTGCTGCTCACCATTACTTTTTCTGAAGCTTTTAATGCCATCATTTTTTTTTGCAATCGAAGACTTGGAGCTTACTCACTGATTATTATTTTTAATGCCACTATTTTTCTTTGACAAATGAAAAAAATTAAATGAGCCATTCTCTGTCTGAAGACCTCATCTTCCAGCTTTCAAAGCATCCTGTGAATGAAAATTTGTCTAGAACTGAATTTTTCAAAGCTAGCTGTCTGAAGCTTTCAATGTTGTTGTTCTTCTATGGTAAATTGAAAATCTTTTCCATGGCCTGATGATTGTTTTTCAAAACTCGCGCTTGCTCATTTAATGCCACCGTCTATCTCAACGAAGACTTCCAAATTTTTTACGGCTTAGTGCAGGGTTTTCGAACAATGACAGCTTGCCTTAAATGCTTGGACATCATCTTTCAATGCATGCATTTAATGCCCACTCTATCTCCAAATGGCCATGTTTTGAACTTTGCCTATAAATAGGCCCTTGATCTGAGCTTTCATGCATCCCAAAGAAAACAAAGAGGGGGAAAGGAAAGGCTGAGATAGTTATATTCAAACAGAGATTATATATATATATATATATAGTGCCACTTCAAGAGCTTTCAATCCTTCGTTAGTAAATGTGACACCAAAGCTCTAGCCATAACTTGAAGAGCAATCAAGCTTCATCTAAGGCTTCATTCATTCCTCCAACATGCTCAAAGGAAGAAGCCATTCTGTGAAGTGTTCTTCAAATTTTGTAAAGTATTACTTTTAAATATTTGCTCATCTAAGGAGCCCTTTGTATACACTCTTGATATTATTATGCTCTGTGTTTAAGCTTCACGATGGTAAAACTTGTGAAGGTAGAGATTTACTTGTAAGATTAGTGTAAGGCTTTCTTGTGCCTAAAAAAGAGACTAGTCCGGAAGGCTAGGTGTAAGGCTTCCTTGTGCCCATAAACAAGTTGCTAGCTAGGTTGGCTAGGATGGTTAGTAAAAATTCCTAAAGGGTTCTTAGGGAGTGGATATAGTGTTAGTGTGTGCCCTAGATCCAATCGGATTAGATGCTAGTTTGTACATATTACTTTATAAATGCAAATCAAATTTATTGGTTTCTTTATCTATCCATATGTAATTTTTATATATGTTAGATATATTTTATCTATGAGATAAAGTCTAAAAGAATGTAAACTATGCATATGAAATTTATAATAAAGATTACAAATTATGAGATCCAAAATTGCACATTATGGTTCGATTCTTTAAATTTTTCTAGTCGATGCGTAGACAGGACTGAGCATGTCGAACGCTGCAAAACTAGCACACATTGCATATCTTCATCCTTATGGTGAGCAGCTGATCTCGCAAGCTGAAGTATGGAGATACTTGGATAGATGTATGGATGTTCGTTATTGTAACGATGCATTGGATGACCCGCATAGAGATCCCATATAATTATCCTATATAGTGTCGATGGTTGATCTCTGATGATGGTGGTGTGAGTGATCCTTTGACTTGTGATCTTCATTGTATCTCATGTGTGGAATGTCATGCTTTGACGACATGCAAATGTCGCTCTAGTCACGAGTGACAAATATGGTATCAATTGGGTATGACATGAAGCATGTAAAGGTGATGTTTGATCAAGACAAGATTCGTCTTCCTTGATAGAAAGGTTATATCCCATGGCCACTTGATAAATTAAATTAACTATTAAATCCTTGCAAGGTTGAGCTGGAATTTGAAATGGTTTCGAACTTCTAATTCATATGAGTCAATTTTTCTGAGATCAAATAAACAAAAATCAATTACATGGTTGACACATTCCATACCACTGATTGATTTAGGATATATGACGAAGGGATTGAATCGTACGGTAACTGTTCATAAACAGATGTTTATGACCACGTCAAAAAACCCTTAACACTTGAGTGGTCATGATGCTTTGCTAGAGGCCGCTCATGATTTATAATCATGGATTCTTTGACTTAATCAAGGATTTGATTTGGTTAAAGAATTGACTTGAAAAGGTGTTTATCAAAGTCATCCTAGGGTCAATTAAGGGACATGATTATTACCAATGTGTCAAGGGACCTAATGGGTCACATGCATTAAGGAGATTTTGGATGAAGTTAAAATAGGAATTAAGTTGGACTTAATTCAAATTTGATGACCAATCATAATCAGAGAGGAAAAAATTTTAATCCATTGATTGGATACCCAATTAGGCTTGATCCATAAGATGGATGGCTCAGATTAATTGGGATTAATCATGAGTTATTTGACTTTCTATTTTTTAGGAATTCAGATCTCAATCAAATTAAGGGCTGAGATCGTGTCATGGAGGATGGATCTATGCCCATGTGATGGGCATGATCCATCTCCACAACATGATGAAAAAATACTGATTGGCATGATCCATATTTGGGATCATGGTTTAAAGACACATTTAGATCCCTTCTATCCAAAACAAACTCCTATCCTCTTAATATAAATTATATTAAGAGGAAACTCCCATCCTCTTATTTATATTAGGAGGAAACTCCCATCCTCTTAATTATAAAAAGGAGGAAACACCTCTTCAATATAAAGGATGAGATGCCCCTCTCCAAAATGATACGCACTCTCATAAAATAAATGCCCCATCTTCTTCCTTCTCCCAATCGGCCAAGAGAAAGAAGAGTTCTCTCTCTATCTCTTCACACAACCCAAACTTGTTGATCAAAATTTGATTTTGATCAAGATTTGATCTTGATCAAGAATTTTTTCATTCTTGATTGATCAAGAATTGATCTTAAAATTTTTCTTGATTTAAGAAATCAATTGAAAAAGAAAAGAGCGCTAGCACCCCTCGCAAGAAGGTTAGTATCTAATCATCCTAGGAGGACATCATCCAAAGATCTTCGCATGGATCATCATTAGAGGCCGGACACATGGACGTCTAGTGGTAAATCATTTACCTACTTCATCAATTTTTATCCCCAATAAAGAATATATGTATGATCTATTATTTAATCATGTATTATTTCTTTTGTTAACTAATCTATTCCCTGATAATCTTGGGCTTTAAAAATTAAATTTGTATTTATTTTTCTTTCGATGCATGATATATGAATTTGATTCTTATAATGCATACGATATTCCCAACAAGTAAAGTGCTGGGTTTGGCACTGAACCACTATAAATTATTTATGTTTGTGTAATTTAAATTTTAGTGGTGCTTGAATAAACTCTCTACACTTCATGTCACTTTTCATAAAATTCTGAAATTACAAAGGGCACATATTTCTAATTAATATTTTTAAAAGAATCCAATTCAGGCAGCAAGTGGTATCATAGCAGATGCTCTTGTTTCTAAGCCTTAAAAAGCTTTGAGCCAAAGATTATGGCAGCCTAAGTGAGTTCTCTATTAAGTAAGGGGCAATCCATAAATAGACCATCTCTGTTTAATGGCACTAATTACATCTATTAGAAAGCTAGAATGAAAATCTTCATCCAAGCACTTGACTATGATCTATGGAATATCATATTGCATGGTCCTCACACACCTACAATAACATCAAATGGCATGAAAACTCTCAAACTGAAAACGGAATGGAATGAATATGATAAGAAGATGGCTCAGCTCAATGCTAAAGCCATGAATATTCTATATTGTTCATTGGATGCTAATGAGTTTAATCGCATTTTCACTTTCTGCTAAAAAAATATGGGATAGATTAGAAGTTACCTATGAGGGTACTAATCAAGTTAAAGAATTCAAAATAAATATGCTTGTGCATAAATATGAATTGTTTAAAATGGATTCTACTAAAAATATTACTGATATATTTACAAAGTTTACTGATATCATTGATGGGCTAAAAAGCCTTGAAAAATCTTATACTAACGGTGAACTTGTTAGAAAAATTTTAAGATATTTGCTTAGGTCTTGGGAGGCTAAAGTTACTGCAGTACAAGAAGCCAAAGACCTCAACACTCTATCATTAGAAGAATTGATTGGATCATTAATGACTCATGAGCTGCAACAATGATAACACCTTGATGAGGATGAGTCAAAGAAGAAAAGAACATGGCACTGAAGAGTGCTACACTAAATGAAGAAAGTGAGGAAAGCACTAGTGATAGTGAGGAAATGAGGAGATGGCACTTATCACTCAAAAATTTAAGAAATTTATGAAGAAAAAATTTGGAGGAAGAATGAGACAATTTGTGAAAGGGGAGCATAGTAAAGAAAAGAATAAAGATCAGCCCCTTATATGTTATGAATGTAAAAAGTCGGGTCATTTTAAATCTGAATGCCCTCTGTTGAAGAAAGGTCCCAAGAAATTCAAGAAGAAGGCAATAATTGCCACTTGGAGTGATAGTGATGAATCAAGCTCCGAGAAAGATGAAAATAATGAGGAAGCCAACCTATGCTTCATGGCAGATAATGAAGAGGTAAGCTCTAGTTTCCTAGATGATTTTACTTTTGAAGAATTGCATAGTTCATTTTATGAATTAGTTGATGATTTTGCTAACTTGAGTTCTAAAATAAAAAATTAAAAAATTAAGTCAAAAACTTAAGTTTTGAAAAATAAAAACTTTCAAAGGAAAATGAATATTTGCTTCAAGAAAATAAAGACTTGAAAAATGAAGTAGATAGATTAAAACCTATAGTAGAGAAGTTTACTATGAGCTCAAATAAATTAGAAATAATTCTTAATAGTCAAAGAGCAATTTAAAACAAAGCCAGTCTTGGATATGATACTATGAAGAAACAAAAATTCTTGAAAAATATTTTCATGCGTGCTAGTGATTCTACAAAAATTACATGTTTTAAATATGAAAAACCTAGTCACAAAGCATATTCATGTTACACATATAATGTTAAAAAAATATGGGTTTCAAAAGGAACCATGTTGATTAACCCTAAAGAATCCAAGAAAGCTTGGGTACCTAAGATGAAGACTTGACATTATGGATGCAGGTGTATCTTATAATCCGAGCAACTAAAAGAAAATGGTATTTAGATAACGGGTGCTCAAGGCACATGACTAGTGATGAATCCCAATTCATAACTTTTGGTGATAATGGTGATAATGGCCATGGCAAAATTGTTAGCAATGATAAAATTGGTATAACTCCTCATGCATTTATTGATAATGTCTTGCTTGTAAATGGTTTGAAACATAATTTGTTAAGTATTAGTCAATTGTATGATAAAGGTTTCAAAGTTATTTTCAAATCATCTTTTTGCATTGTTACTAATCATGCTGATAATGTTTACATTTGGTCACATGCATGGTAATGTTTACATTGTTGATTTGAATGATTTGAATAACCAAAATTTTGATTGTCTAGTTGCCATGAATGCTAAAATTAATGAAATTAGTTGGTGTGAAGTTGCATGAATGCTAAAATTAATGAAATTAGTTGGCTATGGCATCGTAGGCTTGCACATGTTAGCATAGACATGCTTTCAAAATTAATCAAAAAGGATTTAGTCAAAGGTTTGTCAAAATTAAATTTTAAAAAAGATAAGATTTGTGATGCATATCAATTTGAAAAATAAACTAGAGTTTCATTCAAATATAAAAATATGATTTCAACCTCTAAACCTTTAAAACTTTTGCATATGGATTTATTTGTACCAATTAGAACCACAAGTCTAGGCGGTAAACGTTAAGGTTTTGTGATTATCGATGATTTCTCGCGTTTTATTTTTGTTTTCTTTTTAACAAGTAAAGATGAGGCATTTGTAACTTTTCTGAAACTCTTTAGAAAAATAACAAATGAAAAAGGTTTTCAAGTTTTATCAATTAGAAGTGGTCATGGAAAAGAGTTTGAAAACCAACACTTTAAAAATTTTTGTAATGAACATGGAATTGACCATAATTTTTCTACTCCTAGGACTCCTCAATAAAATGGTGTTGTTGAGAGAAAGAATAGAACTCTTGAAGAAATGGTCAAAACCATGCTGTAAAAGTAATCTCCCAAAATATTTTTGGGCTGAAGCTTTGATTAGACCTATTTTGAAAAAGACCCCCTATGAGCTTTTGGAAAGGAAGAAAACCTAACATTAGATATTTTCATATTTTTGATTGCCGATGTTTTATTTTAAATAATGATAAATCTAATCTTGATAAATTTGATGCTAAATCAGATGAAGGAATATTTCTCGATTACTCAACTACTAGTAAGGCATATAGAGTTTTTAACAAGAAAGCCTTAGTAGAAGAAGAGTCAATTCATGTTATTTTTTATGAGACTAATGATCTTCCATTAAGAAAGAGAGAGGTAACTGATAATGTAGATATCCTTGAAGATGGAGTAAGAAAGCTTGTAATAAATGAAAAGGAAGAAGAAGATGATCATATCAGCCAAAAGAATGGCAATGATTCAATTTAACAAATTGAACCTCAAGGTAATCGTGAACTCAAAAAGGAATGGAAGTATACTTATAATCACCCTAAAGAACTAATTTTAGGTGATCCATCACATGGTGTTAGAACTAGGTCATCATTTAGAGATGCTTGTATTAATTTAGCTTTTGTTTCGCATATAGAGCCTAAATGTTATGAGGATGCTAAAAATGATCTAGACTGGATAAATGCTATGCATGAAGAACTTAATCAATTTGAGCAAAATAATGTTTGGACACTAGTTGATAGACCAAATGATCATCTTGTTATAGGAACTAAATGGGTATTTAGAAATAAATTAGATGAGCATGACAATGTCATTAGAAATAAAGCAAGATTAATAGCAAAAGGATATAGTCAAGAAGAAGGAATTGATTTTGATGAAACATTTGCATCTGTTGCTAGATTAGAAGCAATTAGATTACTTCTTACATTTGTATGCTTCATGGACTTTAAATTATACCAAATGGATGTTAAGAGTGCATTCCTTAATGGATATATTGCTGAACAAGTATTTGTTGAACAACCACCTGGTTTTGAAAATCACTTGCTTCCAAACCATGTATTCAAACTAAACAAAGCTTTATATAGTTTGAAACAAGCACCCCGGGCTTGGTATGATAGGTTGAGCAAATTCTTGATTAGCAATAACTTTGTTAGAGGAAATATTGATACAACATTGTTTATTAAAAGAGAAAATAAAAATATGTTGATCGTACAAATATATGCTGATGATATAATTTTTAGTGCTACTAATGACTCCTTGTGCCAAAACTTTGCTAAGCTTATGCAGGGAGAATTCAAGATGAGAATGATGAAAGAATTAAACTACTTTCTCGGACTTCAAATTAAGCAAAGTAAGGAAGGGATCTTCATTAGCCAAACCAAGTACACCAAAGAAATTTTGAAGAAATTTGGCACGGAGATTTTAAAAAGTATCAGTACCCCTATGAGCTCTTCTTGTAAATTAAATTCTAATGGTACTGATAAATCAGTTGATATGAAACATTATAGAGGCATGATAGGATCTCTATTGTACTTAACTACTAGTAGACCAGATATATTGTTCAGTGTTTGTATGTGTGCTAGATTCCAAGCTAATCCTAAAAAATCTCACCTAATTGCGGTTAAAAGAATCCTTAAATATTTAAATGGTACTAAGAACTTAGGATTATGATATGATAAACAATCTAGCATAGACTTAATAGGTTGCACTGATTTCAATTTTGCTGGATGTAAATTGGATAGAAAATCTACTAGTAAAACTTGTCAATTTCTAAGGGTTAACTTAATCTCTTGGTTTAGCAAGAAATAAACTTCAGTAGCATTGTCTACAGCTAAGGCTGAGTACATTGCAGCTAAAGTTGTTGTGCTCAAATCTTGTAGATTAAGCAACAATTAGAAGATTATGACATCAAACTTAATGGCATTCCCATAAAATGTGATAATACCAGCGCCATAAAATTTAATAAAAAATCATATCCAGCACTCTAGGATAAAACATATAAAAATTAGATATCATTTCATTAGAGATCATGTTAATAATGATGATATTGTGCTTGAGCATGTATATACTGATAAGCAACTCGCTAATATTTTTACAAAGCCTATAGATGAATCTAAGTTTTGTGAAATTAGAAGGGAGCTTGGTACGCTAGACCCTTCAATTTAGTGAGATGCTATGATTGTTTAATTTTTACACTCTTTTATACTTATGATCTTTGCATGAAACTTGATCCATATGAAACCTTACTGACTTATCTTTAGAATCTTTATTTTCTTTGAATTTTTAAGATCATCTATGAATTATTCGGCCTTGATATTTGAATGCCTATTACTTTTATGCATTTTAAACCCTAAATTATTGAAAAATAGGCTTGGAATCCTCAATGGCCAACCAGTTCGCTGGCCAACTTTAGGAATCTGCGTGAGAGACAAAAGTTGGTCACCCAACTTTTTGTTGGGCGGCTAATCTTTTGTTGGGCACCCAGTTAAGCGCCCAACAAGGGATTTGGCTTATTTAAGGCATGAAAACGTTTCATTTCATTTCATTCCACTTCATTTCATCCATTATCTGGTTCCCTAAACTCTCATTTTCTCTTCCGATACCAAAAACCTTCTTCAAAGCTCTCACATTTCTTCCATTTCTTTTTGATCATGGCTCAAAAAAGAATGCAACTACCTTGTGAAGCTTCTTTCTCCTAAGGACATGAAGAATATGCTCCCTCTTAATCTTCAACTTCCTTATCCACTAGAGGTAGATTTGTTACACTTGGTAGACTAGTAAATTTTAGATCTTTTGCCAATGAAAACTTTTAAGTTGGTATTTTATTAGAAATGCAAGGTTCACTATAACGATTTTTTAATTAGACTACGTCTAAAAAATATGGTCTTTTATATATAGACTATGTTTCTAAACCGTAGATTAGGTGAATGTAGTTAAAAGCGTGAGTGTAGTTAAAAGTCCATCGTTTAGACTACGTTTTTAGACATAGTTAAAAATCGAAAAAATGTAGTCTTTAAATACATTTAGACTACATTTTTATCAAAAATATAGTCTATAACTGTACAAAAGACTACGTTTTTATCAGAAATTATAGTTAAAAGTTAAAAAAAACATAGCCTTTAAATACATTTAGACTACGTTTTTATCAGAAACTATAGTTAACAGTCGAAAAAATGTAGCCTTTAAATATATTTAGACTACTTTTTATTCAGAAAATGTAGTCTATTATGTACATTTAGACTACGTTTTTTATATTGAAAACGTAGTATAATATCCAATCCTGTCATACAAACATATACTTTCAATTCCAAAAAAATCCTAAAAATATTGAATTGAAATATCCAATATTGTCATATAAATATCCAATACTGTCGTACAAATATATACTTTCAATTCCAAAAAAACCCAAATATATTGAATTGAAATATCCAATACTATCATACAAACATCAATAATATTTTCAGATAATCCAAACTTCAATAAACATTTCCATAACATTTCTTCAAATGAAACCTTGCAAGTACTCGACCCATTCTTCGTTTATAATGTCGATCTCTTCTTGTTTATATTTTTTTTCTCACCAAACTACATATATACATAAGTTACTCAGAAAAAGACACTAAATAACACATGACATAAAAATCTAAAACCATAAAAAGTACTACTTATATGAATCATGCCTGCCTTTTCATCAGTTGAAATGATATGATTCTCAATGATCTTCTTCATATACATGATGACATAATAGCCATATTCAACACTTGATGGTTGCTTAGGACACTTGAAAAATGAATTTAAAAGTTTTTATAAGATTCAAACAAATAAGATCTAATTTTACGAATTATAAAAAAGAATGTGCAACTCAATATACCTTAACTGACTCCCAAGTAAGTATTTTTCTTGCAACTCGATCAGCTTTAGCGTTGTATATTTTGAGTGCATTGATATAGTAAAGTATAATAATAGTGTGAGACCCAAATGATATAATCAAGGCAAATTATTATAAATTTATAAAGAAATAAATACTTACGTATTAATAACACATTTCAATTCTTTTCCCGTTGAACGTCAAATAAAATTACAAAAATACACTTCGTTCCCATAAGGGTCAATAACAACCAAGAATCGATGATCCCTTCATAAACATAATAACAATAATTAACAACTTAACATCAAAGGTATCAATTTTCATTAAAAAAGCACTTGCCCAGAGTTAACAACACTCTAATCCTTTAGCAATAAAATCAATTCACAAATGCTAAATAATAAATAGTTTATCAATATAAATTAATCACAAATTTATGAATAAGTTAAAAAGTTTCAGATACATTGACTCGATCACCCAAAGGAACACCATGTACAACAGAGTTTGGTGCTACATTCTCAATCATTGTACCATATCCAATTATATTATTAATAGATCCTACTACCAATTTACATGATTTTTCCTTCAAAGAAATAACATTAAAAAATATAAGTAGTATGTATTTAAATAAAATGCTACAAATATAAGTAAATATTAACATACCTTTTGCATGTCTCTTTGTCCAATAACAAGAAATTCTATACTTGCATCATTTTTTGCATCAGAATCGGCAACAATTTTATTTGGATGCAGTAGAAATTCTATACTTGCATTATTTTTTGTATCAGAATCAGCAACAATTTTATTTGGATGCAGTTTTTTAACTGAACAGCAACTATCTTTGTCTAAAACATATTGAGCACTTATAACAATTTTTGAAATTTTTCTCAACTTTGTATTTTTTTTCATGAAATTGACGTAGCTGATCAAGTAATGATTTTTTTTCCTCAGCATCTTAATATCAAAAGTATCAATTTTTATTAAAAAGCACTTACCTAGAGCTATAAGGACTTCTAGACCATCATCTTGTAGCTGTGTGAAAACTCAAACGTGCCAGAACTAACCCCTAGACTTCAATTTACATCTTTTGTGTTATCCATGGATTTATCTGATAGCGGAACCAAGAGAAGCAAATATTCAACTTAGAAACAAGGATCAATGGCTTCAAATTTGACAAAAGACCAGCTTCCTCCTTAGGTCATTCTAAAATTTCGCTGTAGAATATTAACTTTTCTTTCCAGCTTTTGTTCCTGCTCCTGAAACCAAGCTACCGACTGGGATGCAAACCATGCATCTTTTAATTAAAATTCTTTACCATATTAAAACTCCAAATTTTGGTATAATCTTTTGTGCTGTATTGGAGAACAATTGCAACAATGAACAAAATAAATATTTACGGGACTTGCATTCACGTTGGCCCACCTCAACGCATGCACTGGGAAGAAGTCTCATGCATGAATCCAGATAGTAGCATTCCAACTTTATTTTAAAATAAACTTCCACACTCTAATTTAATCCAAGTAGCAATATTTAGAAAAACTGCATCCATTTCAAAAACTGAATTTATTTTCGTTAAATAGATTAACTTCCCCCCTTAAGATAGAAAATATGTGGAAGATGGTATATTTTAGATGGCACAATTTGATATCTGGATGATGGATTGGCCATCCTTTTTGCTCTTCAGACGCATCACATACATTCATAAGTGGCACTTTTCCAGTTGCACTACTTTCAACAGTGTAAATCTTGATACCAACAAACCAACAACCTTGACCAAAAAAAAAAAAAAAAGTTAGGCGCACAAAAAGTGCCATCAGCAGTATTACCTGCCTTCTGTATCAAGAACGAAGGCAAATTCATGCACTAATATCAGCAGCCACCAGTTGGGCATAAATTCTGGCATGTTCATGTGAAATTAAAGGGCAATTTTGGTCCAGATGGCAACCCAAGAGGGAAGGTGAATTGGGTTCTAAAAAAAAATTAATCTTTTTAAAACTATTGACTTTGAAATGATTAAGTGCAGAATAGATTTTAATCACAAATGAAGAGATAGAGAGAGAGACAATTAAGGCACGGCAAACACAATGATTTTATAGTGGTTCGGTACATCCAACACCTACGTCCACTCCCAAGTTCCACTTGGGTCCACACTATAATCAACTAGATTACAGCCGAGTTGTTTTACAAGATCACAACTCAAAACTTGTTGTTTTCCGGGTGCACAACGAACCCAGCTGGTTTTTCTCGGGCTCACCAGCACAAAACCCAAACTCAAGCTAATCTAGCTTGCCCCGAGGTATACTACCTCCACTAATTCAATCCCCCTGATTGAACTAGTAAAAACAAGAAAGAATAATGTTTATATTGACAAACAGCTCTCAAATGAGCAAATATTCAAAGTAAATAAATAAGTTTTAGAAAAGCCTGTTTGAAGTAGGTTGGATTTGAGCTTTTCTTCTTTTCTTTTCCTCTTCTCTTTGGAGATGTTGAATCAGGCCTCAGCTTTGATTCTTCACAGATATTGCAGATGAAAGTTGAAAATCACACCAAAACAGAGCTTTGAAAAACCTCTGATTTTTGAGTTGAACGCCTTGGATTTCTCTTTAAGCTTTTTGGAGTGGAAGGATTTGAACTTGGATACTTTTCTCTTTGATTTCAAGCTCAAGACTTCTCGGATTTTTGATTTGTATTAGCTCCGATTTTTTTTTTTTTAAACGAGCTTTCTCCCCCTTTTTATAGATTTCCTTTAATCCGTTTTTGGTGAGAAAACTAGCCGTTGGAATGTACTTGGAAAGTTTTTCCAAACAAAATATATCCGTTAAAGTTAGGTGAAAAGGAAATATTACCGTTTGAGCTGATCTGGCATTTTAAAAATCCATTTCTGACAGATTGGAGTCGGCTCCAACTTTTCAGGTGTCGGCTCCAAGTCGTGTATCCAAAAATAGAAAGTTCTGAGTTCGTCGAGGAGTCGGCTCCGAAAAAAGTTAAGTGTCGGCTCACCATGGTCAGGTGTCGGCTCCAAAAGACTGTAAGTGTCGGCTCCAAGGTAGTCAAAAATCACATGTTCTGTCCCCGTGTCAGAATCGGCTCCAGACACTGTAAGTGTCGACTCCGAAACTCTGGGTGTCGGCTCCGAAACTCTGGGTGTCGGCTCCAGACCATATCAAAAATCAGAAAGATATTTGATTGGCCATGGGGTCGGCTCCAGGCTTTCTAGGTGTCGACTCCAGGTTCTGAATTTTGAAACTTACCTTTGGCACTTGATTCAAAATACGTTTCTAAATGCCTTTTGATTAAACAAATATTTTTAAGCCCTGAAACACTTATTAAATTCATCAGTAACACAATAAATATACTCAATTCCTTTATTAATCATCAAAATCAATAATTGGGTCAACAATCTCCCCCTTTTTGATGATTATAAAAATATTGAGTATATGCATAGGATTCTTAAATCAAAATTTTCAAATATATGATCCTCACATAAGCTCCCCCTGAATAAGATAGCTCCCCCTATGAAGTTCAATTTATCAATTGTTCTTCCTTTTGTTTGATACTTGAAATTTAGTTATAACAATTTTTACTTAAGCTTATTTAAATTAGTGCATATCCAAAATAGCTTGATATCAATCAAATACCAATCAATGCTTAACTAATAATCAATGCATATACGACATAACTTTCTCCCCCTTTTTTGTAATCAACAAAAAGACTAAGAGAAGTTAAGTAAAATGTTAAGATTGATAGCTCAAAAGATAATTTCATTGCATTAAGAAGTCAAGTGTTACAGAATGAAACTGAACTTTGTCAATTATCAAACTATACATCAAACAACACTTTTACATTAAGATTTCAAAATGAAACAACAAACAACTGTTACATCAAGATTTCAAAATGAAACATCAAACAACAACTTTTACTTCATTACATGAAAATCATAGATTGGATCTAATAATTCTTTGCAAATGATCTAAAATCTTTCCCATTCCATCACTTTGAGTTGCTACAAATTCTTTCAATCTTCTATCAACAAAAGAGCAAGCAGTCATGATTTTATCTTGAAGCTCGGCATTGCATCTTGAGTAAGTTTCAGAATCTCCACAGATATCCTTAAGTTCTTCAAATATGTTCTTTAGATCAGTTGTTAAGGATTCCGCAGATGAACCAAGAGTAGACTCGATTTTACTGATGCGATCATCCAATGAGTAGAGAGTCTCTCTTAAGTTCATAAAATGATTATCAAACTCAGTCTTCAATTCATCTTTCTGAGCAGCAAGTAAACCTTTAAGTTGCTCCAATTGAAAGTCTGAAAATCCGACTGATGAAGTAGATGGCTGATCAGAAACATGAGTAGAGGCAGGAGCAGGGACAGGAATAGGAACCAGACTGCTAGGCTGTGGAGAGGGAACCCTCACAGACGGGCCAGCCACAAAAGGTGCAGAAGGTCTAAGCTTAGGGGCTCTCTCATCCAAATTGCCTTTCCTTTCCCAATTCCCATTGACCTTTACAAATCCATCCGATGCAAGGTAGCCAAACTGTAGTAATCGGTATGCCTAGGTTCTTGGAAGGTTCATTATCCAAAATTACAACTCCTTGGCTCCTGAAAACCATAGTTAGAACCATGCCATAGGGTAGGGACGATCTCCTTTTTCCTCCAGCTTCGGCCATATAAAAAATCATCATTGCAGCTAGGTTTATAGGTTGACCAGTCAATACACTATCCATCACAACTATGTCTCGCTCGGAGACATACTCAAATCGACCGGTTTTAGGAAATAAAATTATGCTGCAAATATTGTGAAGCAATCTCAATTCCAAGGGCAATTGGTTAGCCCTAACCTCTTCAAATTCTGTAACCTCTCTCCCTAACATCCTTGACAAGGCGTCTGACCTCTCACTGTGTACGTCGGCTGCCAATCCAGTGATGGGAATGCTCAAAAGGTTTCCTAATTTTTGAAATGTGAGATGGACTCTTTTGCCTCTGACAGAACTCATGATTCCACCATCACCTCTCGATAGATTGAAGTAGAACTCTTTGACAAGGGCAGGATAGGTGGGAACATCTAATGAGCACAACTTATCCCAGCCTAACTCTTTAATTTGATTCCCAATAGAAAAGCCCTCGGATTCAAAAAATTCAAAATCGACTTTCCTACCCATTGTTATCACTCTCCCAGCTAATGTGTCTACCTGAGGGAAGAAGGATTAGGATTCTGATTGGGTTGAAGATTCTTCGCTCGGAGATGGCTCACGGGTCGCGCCGATCATTTCCCAGTCATCACGGGCTCCAATCACTGATCCTCTCCTCTTAGGTGCCATTAAGATTCTTGGGAAGGTTCGAAATGAGTGGAATTTGAGTTGGGGAGGTTTTGAGAGAGTTTGGGAAGAGTTTGGCAGTGGATTGAAAAAGAACGGAATGACGAAGTGTCGACTCTGCCCTAATAAAATTAATTTGGGACCCCAGGTGTCGACTCCCGCAAAGTCGGTGTCGACTCCACATCGCTAACACAGTCAGCGCTCGAACTGGAGTCGGCTCCACTTATACGGGTGTCGGCTCCAAGGTCAGGGACCGAGAGCGACACAGATAAGGTGTCGACTCCTCAAACTGAGGTGTCGACTCCACTGACAGTTTCAGAGAAAAATAACTGAGATTCAAACATCTGAAACTTGTCAAAATATGTTCAATAAAATTTTGAAAAAATCTTTAGAATTAGAGGAACAAATTGCTCAGATGACTAGATAATTTGTCCTTAAAATTATGAAAGGAATATTAAGAAATTAATAGAAATTAGATAGTCATTCCTTAGAGTTTCAAAATCATTCCAAAGGGTCACAAATCCCTAATTCACCTCTAAGATAGCAAAACCTCTCTTCACTCAAGGGTTTTGTAAATATATCAGCTAATTGTTCTTCAGTATTAACATAATCAAGACAAATTTCATTATTAGCTACATGTTCTCTTATAAAGTGATATCTAATTTCAATGTGTTTTGTTCTTGAATGTTGAATTGGATTTTTAGTTAAATTAATTGCACTTGTGTTATCACATCTAATAGGAGTTTTATCAAGTGCTATGCCATAATCTTCAAGTTGTCTCTTAATCCAAAGGATTTGAGCACAGCAACTTCCAGCTGCAACATATTCTGCTTCAGCAGTAGATAATGCAACCGAATTTTGCTTTTTGCTAAACCAAGAGATTAAGTTACATCCTAAAAATTGACATGCACCACTTGTACTTTTTCTATCTAGTTTACATCCAGCATAGTCAGAATCAGAATATGCAATCAAGTTTAGTGTTGAGTCTCTAGAATACCATAAACCTACATTTTTAGTTCCACTTAAATATCTTAAGATTCTCTTTACAGCAATTAAGTGAGATTCTTTAGGTTCTGATTGAAATCTAGCACATAGACAAAGCAAACATGATATCTGGTCTACTAGCTGTTAAGTAAAGAAGAGATCCGATCATACCTCTATAATATTTTTGATCTACTTTCTTACCATCTTCATCTTTGTCCAATTTGCATGAAGGACTCATAGGTGTTCCAAGGGGTTTAATTGACTCCATTCCAAACTTCTTGAGAAGTTCTTTTGTGTATTTTGCTTGATTGATGAAAATCCCCTCTTTGCTTTGCTTGATTTGAAGTCCTAGGAAGAAATTGAGTTCTCCCATCATGCTCATTTCGAATTCACCCTGCATTAACTTAGCAAATTCTTGACATAAAAGATTGTTAGTAGCACCGAATACAATATCATCAACATATATTTGTACTACTAATAAATCCATGTCTTTTCTTTTCAAAAATAGAGTTTTATCAACATTTCCTCTTGTAAAATCATTTTCAATTAGAAATTTACTTAATCTTTCATACCAAGCTCTAGGTGCTTGTTTTAAACCATATAGTGCTTTGTGCAATTTAAAAACATGATTTGGAAATTCATGATCTTCAAAACCAGGTGGTTGTTCAACAAAAACTTCCTCATTTATAAATCCATTTAAAAATGCACTTTTAACATCCATTTGAAATAAATTGATATGCATATGACATGCAAATGCGAGTAATAATCTAATTGCTTCTAATCTAGCTACAGGTGCAAAAGTTTCATCAAAATCAATTCCTTCTTCTTGATTATATCCTTTTGCGACTAATCTAGCTTTGTTTCTAATTACTATGCCATTTTCATCTAATTTATTTCTAAATACCCATTTTGATCCTATAACAGAATGATCTTTAGGTCTATCTACTAGTGTCCAGACATTATTTCTAGTAAATTGATTTAATTCTTCTTGCATAGCTAACATCCAATAATTATCTTTTTCAGCCTCTTCAATAGTTTTAGGTTCAATTTGAGATACAAATGCAAGATGATTATTGATGTTTCTCATTGATGATCTAGTTCTTACTCCTTGAGATGGATCACCTATAATTAATTCTTTTGGATGACCATAGGCATATCTCCAATCTCTAGGAAGATCTACATCATTATGATTTGCATCAACAACATCAACACTAGGAGAATCATCATCTTTAGCTTCTTGTTCATGATTTGAAGATACATTTATATTCAATTTTTCAATGTCTCTTTCTAATATGTTTGTATCTTCCTCATCATCAATTTTTCCTGAACTTGATGCTAAAGATTCATCAAAAATTACATGAATAGATTCTTCTACAATTAAGTTTCTCTTGTTAAACACTCTATAGGCTTTACTAGATGTTGAATATCCTAAGAAAATGCCTTCATCAGATTTTGCATCAAATTTTTCCTAGATTATCTTTACCATTATTATGAATGAAACATTTACAACCAAATGCATGAAAGTAACTTATGTTTGGTTTTCTATTTTCCATAGTTCATAAGGAGTTTTCTTAATGATTGGCCTAATTAAAGCTCTATTAAGAATGTAACATGCCGTGTTTATAGCTTCCGCCCAAAAGTATTTTGGTAGGTTGCTTTCACATAGCATGGTACGGGCCATGTCTTCTAAGTTCTATTTTTTTTCTAACTACTCCATTTTGTTGTGGTGTTCTAGGTGCTGAAAAATTATGATGGATGCCATTTTCAATGCAAAAGTTTTCAAATAAATGATTTTCAAATTCAGTGCCATGATCACTTCTAAGAGACACTATGGTGTTATTTTTCTCATTTGTGACTTCTTAAAGAATTTCAAAAATAATGAGAAAGGTCTCATCTTTATGAGCTAAAAATACCCAAGTGTATCTAGAATAATCATCTACAATCACAAGACCATATTTCTTTCCTCCTAGACTAGTGGTTCTAGTAGGTCCAAAAAGATCCATGTGAAGTAGTTCAAGTGGCCTAGAAGTGGAAACAATATTTTTTTTGAAAGAGTTTCTAGTTTGTTTTCCAAATTGACATGCATCAAATTTTGCCATTTTCAAAATCTAGTTGTGGAAGACCTTTTACTAAATCCATTTTAATTAATTTTGAAATTAGGTGTGTGCTTGCATGACCTAATCTACGATGCCATAACCAACCAATCTCATTCATATTAGCATTATTAGCAACTAAGCAATGATTACTAGTAGACAAATTGTCTAAATCAATCAAGTATACATTGTCATTTCTATTTCCAGTAAAACAATGCTATCATCAATGGGATTAGAAACAGTGCAGATAGATGCTTCAAATGATACTTTAAAACCTTTATCACATAATTGACTAATACTAATTAAATTATGTTTTAAACCATTGACATATAAGACATTTTCAATATATGTGGAGGGAGTTATTTGAATATTACCAAACCCCATGATTTGGCCTTTGCCATTGTCAAACGTAACAACTCCTCCTCTTTTGCTTTCAAGGGTGATGAATTGATCCTTGTCACCCGTCATGTGTCTTGAGCAGCCACTATCGAGATACCACTTTCGCTTTGAATCTTTTGGCCGCAAGACACTCCTGCAAAAATGATCAAGTCTTATATTTAGGTACCCAAGCCTTCTTGGGTCCTTCATGGTTAGTAGCATAAAAGATTGTTCCTTTGGGAACCCATATTTTCTTTCCTTTACTATTTAAATTTTTGTTACTGTTTCTTGCATTACATTCATAGGATTTGTGGCCTTTCTTGTTACAATAATGACATGTAACATCATCTTTATTTTGTTCTCTTCTAAAAAAGTTTTTGACAAACTTTTGTTTTATGTTAGGCCTATATCCTAATCCAGCCTTATCAATATAGCTCTTTGATTGCTCAATAATAAATTAAGTTTTTCAGAACTATATGTGAATTTATCAACAATATTCTTATATTTATCAACTTCCTTCTTTAGTCTATCATTTTCATTGGAAATTGATTCTCTCTCTTTTGTCAAATTATCATTTTCAGATTTCAGCATCTCAATCTCATGAGTAAATTATCTTTTTCTTTAATGAGAATTGAGTTATCATTTTTTAAAAACTTGTATTTCTTTTTCAAAGCTTTAAAATCATCAACT
Organism: Calamus simplicifolius; assembly: GCA_900491605.1. Classification (NCBI taxonomy): domain Eukaryota; kingdom Viridiplantae; phylum Streptophyta; class Magnoliopsida; order Arecales; family Arecaceae; genus Calamus; species Calamus simplicifolius. The sequence continues at coordinate 154,115 of UESW01002568.1, forward strand.
AGTTCATTAAAAGCTTCAAACAATTCATCAAATGCAAATCATCACAAGGGTTTTCAGAACTTACCTCGTTGTCGTCGTTCGCCATAAAGCAAATGTTTGCAATTTCTTTTTGATCTTCCTCTGAAGAGGATTCATCGCTGTCACTCCAGGTTGCAACATAGGCTTTCTTCTTCTTCTTGTAGGCTTTCTTTAGTTGAGGACAATCATATCTAAAGTGCCCCGGTTTCTTACACTCATAGCAAATTAGGGGGTCTTTCTCTTTGTCTTTGTCCTTCTCCTTTTCTTTTTCTTTTCTCCTTCCATCTTAATTCCAGATTTTCTTTTATGAAAGGGTTTCCTTCTTCTCATGAATTTTTTGAACTTTCTAGCAAGAAGAGCTATCTCATCATCATCTTCATCATTATCACTGCAGCTCTCCTCACTTTCTGCAGCCTTAAGAGCTATAGTCTTCTTCTTTTAAACTTCTTCCTCTATGTGCGCTTCATGGTTAACTCATGAGTCATTAGTGATCCAAGTAGCTCCTCCAAAGGTAAAGTGTTGAGGTCCTTGGCTTCTTGGATGGCAGTCACCTTCGCTTCCCACGATCTTGGAAGTGACCTAAGAATTTTGAACAAGTTCAGAATTAGTATAAGTCTTACCAAGACTTTTCAGACCATTTACAATGTCAGTGAATCTAGTATACATGCATGCTATACTTTCAGTTTGTTCCATGCTAAATAATTCATACTTATGAACAAGAATATTTATCTTAGATTCTTTAACTTGATTTGTACCCTCATGGGTAACCTCTAATCTATCCCATATCTCTTTTGCGGAATTACATGTAGAGATACGATTAAATTCGTTAGCATCTAATGAAAATATAAAACATTCATGGCTTTAGCATTGAGCTGCGCCATTTTCCTATCATTCATTCCAATCCCTTTCGGGCTTAGGAACAATAGAACCATCAATTACGTGTGTGGTGTGCTAGGTCCATTAATTATGACACTCCACAATTCATAATCTGAAGCTTGAATGAATATTCTCATTCTTGCTTTCCAATATGAATAGTTGGAACCATTAAATAAAGGATGGTCTATTGTAGAATGACCTTCAGCAAATGAAGATCCAGCTTGAGCTGCCATTTGGATCTTTAGCTCTTGATCGTTGGATCAAATTCAAATGAGCACTTGCTCTGATACCAATTGTTGGCCCAGATGGCAACCCAAGAGGGGGGGGGGTGAATTGGGTTCTAAAAAAAATTTAATCTTTTTAAAACTATTGACTTTGAAATGATTAAGTGCAGAATAGATTTTAATCACAAATGAAGAGATAGAGAGAGAGACAATTAAGGCACGGCAAACATATTTTATAGTGGTTCGGTGTATCCAACACCTACGTCCACTCCCAAGTTCCACTTGGGTCCACACTATAATCAACTAGATTACAGCCGAGTTGTTTTACAAGATCACAACTCAAAACTTATTATTTTTCGGGTGCACAACGAACCCAGCTGGTTTTTCTCGGGCTCACCAGCACAAAACCCAAACTCAAGCTAATCTAGCTTGCCCCGAGGTATACTACCTCCACTAATTCAATCCCCTGATTGAACTAGTAAAAACAAGAAAGAATAATGTTTATATTGACAAACAGCTCCTCAAATGAGCAAATATTCAAAGTAAATAAACAAGTTTTAGAAAAGCCTTTGAAGTAGGTTGGATTTGAGCTTTTCTTCTTTTCCTCTTCTTTGGAGATGTTGAATCAGGCCTCAGCTTTGATTCTTCACAGATGTTGCAGATGAGAAGTTGGAAAATTACACTAAAACAGAGCTTTTAAAAACCTTCGATTTTTGAGTTGAACGCCTTGGATTTCTCTTTGAGCTTTTTGGAGTGGAAGGATTTGAACTTGGATACTTTTCTCTTTGATTTCAGGCTCAAGACTTCTCGGATTTTTGATTTGTATTAGCTCCGATTTTTTCCATTTTTTCAAACAAGCTTTCTCCCTTTTTATAGATTTCCTTTAATCCATTTTTGGTGAGAAAACTAGCCATTGGAATGTACCTGAAAAGTTTTTCCAAACAAAATATATCTGTTAGAAGTTAGGTGAAAAGGAAATATTACCGTTTGAGCTGATCTGGCATTTTAAAAATCTTTCTGACAGGTTGGAGTCGGCTCCAACTTTTCAGGTGTCGGCTCCAAGTCGTGTATCCAAAAATAGAAAGTTCTGAGTTCGTCGAGGAGTCGGCTCGAAAAAGTTAAGTGTCGGCTCCAAAAGACTGTAAGTGTTGGCTCCAAGGTAGTCAAAAATTACACGTTCTGTCCCCGTGTCGGAATCGGCTCGAGACACTGTAAGTGTTGGCTCCGAAACTCTGGGTGTCGGCTCCGGACCGTATCAAAAAATCAGAAAGATATTTGATTGGCCATGGGGTCAGCTCTAGGCTTTCTAGGTGTCGACTCCAGGTTCTGAATTTTAAACTTACCTTTGGCACTTGATTCAAAATACGTTTCTAAATGCCTTTTGATTAAATAAATATTTTTAAGCCCTGAAACACTTATTAAATTCATCAGTAACACAATAAATATACTCAATTCCTTTATTAATCATCAAAATCAATAATTGGGTCAACAAGCAATTACATGAAACCATGAATAGCATACATATTATAAGAATGTCCCATAATGGACAACTAAGATATTGTTGCATGAAAAGATTAGGCCTTGTTGTTGCTAAAATCTGTCCTCCGACTTGGGCGCAGTCAAGCTTCGGATTGGGCTCCCTCCTGGGCGGACCTGCAAAACAGTCCTCACGCAGAGGCATTGGGGGTGGCCCTCTATGGAAGACCCTCCGATGCTCAAGTCAGTGGAGATCAACAACGAACAAATATGGGGAGAAGGCTCTCACTGAAGAGTCCTTCCAGGGTGACCCTTTTGGGAGCTCTGAGCAGAGTTTTAATGGCGGAAAGCGGTGAGCAGTGATCGCATGAGAGTATTGCTGAGAGTACGTTAAGAATGCCCTTGCCTGAGAGATTTGAAACTGTGCTATTTATAGGCGGTTACCTGATTCTTTGAGCGTGTTGAGATCTGAAAGTTGTTGGGATTCAAGGCTGATTCGAATCAGGTTGTTGTGAGGCTGGTGGGATCTGTATCTTGTTAGTTAAAAGATCAACGGTCGAGAGGGCTATCCGGCGCTTTGAGATTCGGCGATCGTATAGGCTCTAGGCTGTTTCCAGTAGGATAGGTATGATTGCCTATGTGTGTTGCTTGGTTATCCTGGTTCCGCAAAGGTAGGTGCCTAAGTGCTTCGGTTGGGCCGAGGCACGGAGAACAGCCTGATCCGCTGAAGTATGGAAAGGATCGGTTTGCCGAGGTATCTGATGACTCGATCCACCGAGGTATGACAAAGGAGTAGGCTGGGCGTGAGGATAGTTAGATTCGCAGAGGTATGGATATCACTTGGGCAAGCCGAGTTATGGATAACTCGGCTAGCGAGGCATAGAGGCCGCTCGAGCTGGGGCCGAGAGATAGGGATAGCTCGGCTAGCGAGGCATGGAGATCGCTCGGGCTGGGGCCAAGAGATAGGGATAGCTCGGCTAGCGAGGCATGGAGATCGCTCGGGTTGGAGCCGAGAGATAGGGATAGCTCGGCTAGCGAGGCATAGAGATCGCTCGGGCTGGAGTCGAGAGATAGGGATAGCTCGGCTAGCGAGGCATAGAGATCGCTCAGGCTGGGGCCGAGGGATAGGGATAGCTCGGCTAGCGAGGCATAGAGATGTAATCCGTACTTGGGGATCCTTGGTTCGCTGAGGGGCTAAGTTGCCTCGATCCACCAAGGTATAATGGTTGGCCCATTTCTTGCGGGCACCGCGCAGCGAGTGGGAGCCCGGGTTCATCCTACCCCTTTGCACGGTCATCAATGCAATGGCAATTTTATCCCTCAACACATGCCCCCCACTCCCTAGTTCGAAGCATAGGTTCGGGCGTAGGGAGTATAGTTCCAAGTGGCACGATTTGGAAGGAGGGATCTGGATTTGACAGCTTGCGTAATGATGCCCTATTTAATGTCGTGCGACCGCCCTGCCTTTACAGGACGGATCCATCGTTTCTTAGGGACAACGGTTGGGAGAGCACCACGTAGCAAATCCCGATTTCCACGGCGCCTGTGATGGCGGTTCCGAGTACCTTGGTTGAGATGCCTTATCTTCCTTTTGAAGCGATTTCTTTTGGGGAAAGCAAGGTCAAAGCAGCGCCATTCCTATTTGCAGCGCTTCCTTGCTCCTTCTTGGAGAATTTCGTTCCCCTGCTTCTTCTATAACCCCATTCGGTGTCCCTTTTGGCCTAGCAGCATGGTGAGTCCTAGCGACATGGTTTCAGAGATTGTTGCCGAAGACTTGGGAAGAATACGCCAGAAGTATGGCGTTCCTTCGGATGTTCTTTTGCGATTACCGGAACATGAGCATAGGGTTTTGTAGGAACTGGAGCACAGGACTTTTATTTATGAAGATAGCCTAAAGGTAGGCTTTCGGTTCCCCCTTCACCCTTTGGTGAAGGAGATTATGAAATTTTACAACATCTGCCCGACAATGGTGGCTCCTAACAGCTGGTGCAGCATCATTGGGTTTATTTCGATGTGCAACCAGGTTAGGTAACAACAACTCTCCCCTGTTCCATGCTTTTAACCATCTGACGTTTGGGAGGAACTCGGAGTGGTCCTATATCGGACCTCGAAGTTCATTCAAGATGATAACGGATAAGCCGTCGTCCATAAAGGAGTGGAAGGTCTGATTTTTCATTGCCGAGGGAAATATCGGCTCCGACTTTCCACTGGGATGGAAAAACTTTGTCAGGGACATGGAAGCGCATTCGACTATGTCCGAACAGGAAAAGGAGGACCTAAAGGTCCTCTATGACAGCCGAGTGTTTTCGGCTAATGACCTACTATCGGAGGAGGCTCTTTTCGCCGCTGGGCTTAGCCCCATCGACACACAGGATAAGTCCCTTCCTTTTTCCCTTTTCTGTTGATTTTGCTTGAGCAAGCATATCCCGGTTTGATCATTTCCCCCTGTGCCTGCAGCCAAGAGATCTGCGCTAGTGAGTCATATAAAGAAGGAGTTGGACAAGCGCCCAAGAGGGACCGGTAGCGGAGAAAGATGCAAGTCTGAGAAGAAGGTTCGCCTTTCCGAAGAGCACTCGTCGGAGACCGGGCGAGTCAAAGTTAGCCCGCGCTCCTTATCACAAAAAAGAGAAGGTGGGAGCATCAGCAGTGAGAGAGATTTTCTTAGTTGGGGAAAGAAGCGATAGTCGTGACGGAGGAGCAGAGAACGGAGGAGGGTTCAGGGAGGATCGCTGAGACCCCTTGTCCTTCGGTGGTGGAGATAGCGGATAGCTCGGATGAGGCCCCATTGGCTTGTCTGGTAGTCCCCTCTTCTGGAGATGAGTTACTGTTAGGTTCGGTGGAGGTCGGTATTCCGGGGTTCCCTCCTCAAGCGAGAATATGTCTCTAGCTTCGGCAAGAGAAATAGAGGGGGCGGTCGTAGTCGCCGAGGCTCAGGGTGAACCTACCGTCGAAGGGCCTCCTTCGGAGGGAGTAAGGAGTGGTGATGTTGGGCCGACAGTAGCGGAGGCCCGAGAGAAGTCTACTACTGAAGAGCTTCCTCCTGAAGAGGTTGGAGGGGCTGGTGAGAGGATATTGGCATCTGGGTTAGCAGAAGTGTCCGAGGAATCCCAGGCCAAGATTTTGCTGAAGGAGGCCAGGCGGTTGAAGGCTTCTCAGCCCGGGGTTGTCCGAACTGGTCCCTCGGACGTGCGGCCCGATGGTTTGGACCCGCTATCGAGGTGGCATTCGCTACCCTGATGAAGTCGGCGTTATACCCGAGCGTGGGTCCCTCGGCGAATGAGTTCGTGGACCTGGATCTCATCGACGTTGCATTTGGTCAGCGGAATGTGCGAAGGATGTCCACCTCCTTCCTGAAATCGACAACCCCGCCCTTATGGAACTCGCTAGGTCTACGCCCCCCGGGTGAGTTGCTGTTCCAGAGCAATGGGTGCCTTCTGGTCAACTTGATTGCGCTTTCTTACTTGTGTTTTGTTTCACAGAGTGCTTTGATCACCAGGACGCTATGCTGGCGCTTGAACCTGGCAACAGGGGCCGACATCCAGGCCAGGAGAGCCAGCGCTGAGCTCCGGTTGCGAGTAGAGGCGTCTGATAAACTCGAACGAGTTCTGGACATCAACAACGAGAACTTAGCGAGGCGAGGGGGTTACATCAGGCCACCCTCGATGAAGCGTCCAGGCTGAGGCTCGAAGTCAGGGAGCTATATGGGCTCTGGACGAGGTATGATGAGGCATGTTTGGAGCTATCGCGGATCAGGTCTAAGCATGCTGGAGAGATGGAAACTGTTAAGAAATAGTTTGACGAGAGTTGGGACAGGCTAAGAATAGACACCACCGAGGAGAGGAGTCACCTTAATAAAATGCTCGGTGAGACGGAAGATAAGATCCGGCAGCTGCAGCATTGCGTTATTGCCAGGGTGATCAGATCAAATGGCATCAGGAGAAAATTGCCAAGCTCGACGATGAGTCTCTCAGTCCAGGGAGGAAGTCAACAATAAGCAGTCGAGAATCAATGACCTCAAGGATAGGATCGAGCAGGTCAAGGCGATAAGCTGAGGGCCCTCGACGAGTAGAGGAATTGATCGAGAAAATAGCCCGGCAGAGGGGAGGTACGATATCATCTCTTCTACTTCCCTATTTTGTTACTGTTGCACCGACTGATCCTATGCTCACAGATGGAGAAAGCGAAACTCGAGAGCCAAAGTCAATTAGAGACCCTGCAAGAGAGTGTGTCGAGTCGCCGGAGGAGCTTGGAGTTCGAAGGCCAGGTTGCTGAGACCGAGAAGCAAGTTGCCTCACTTCGGAGTCAGGTTGCTGAGGCGGAAAGGCAACTTGCCCTGCTTCGGGGCGAACAGGATGCGACCTGTGCCGAGGCATTCTAGCTCGGCATGGAGGAGGTTCGAGCCAAGATATCTCGGAGCACCCGGAATGGGACCTCTCTTTCCTTGAGGTGGAGGGTCATGACGTGCAACCCCATGGACCGAGCTATCAGTAGAGACCAAATATGAGGAGGTCTCGATGTTGACGTAGATGCCCTCCTGGGGACTGATACAACTGTAGACCCAGATGTGGATGGTCAAAAGGGGGAGAGCCATCTGAGCGAGCAGGGGCACCCGAGGCTCATCGATTGGCCACCTTCGAGTGGGCGGTCCAGCCATGTTTCTCCAGTGTCGGCCGCTGATGCTCCTGAGATCGGGCCCGTGCCCTGATAACGAGGACCGGTTCGGATTTTGTATTATCATTTTCTCTTTGTTGATCGCCTATAAAAATTTCCTTTGTCTCCATTCTGTGCCTTTTTCCTCTTTTCCATTATTTCGAGGATATTCAATTCAAAGGAATCCGGCAGATCGGAGGGAGTCTGGTCCCAAGAAGGGGGTGCCTCTCGAGCGCCTCGTTGCTATTTATTGACCCTCTTCGGTGAGGGAGCGCAACTCTTCGTTTCCTGCGAGCATCCACTGAGGTGGTGACGCATGGAGAGCTTCCACAATAGTGACATTGAGTTGATGGCCCGGCGATCGAAATACCCACGAGATATAGTTTAAATACGGACGGGGGGATGCCCTTGTTACTCACTTCTCTTGTTGACCTCGAAATTTAGGATAATAAGATGGCTTCTGAAAATGAAGGGGGGTCTACTGGAGCGCCAGTGATGACGATAATGGTTGCGGGGGGCAGGTTCCTCCGCGATGGGGCTTCCATTGGAGCTGCGCTCCATGACTATCGACAGGGAGGACCTGTTGTCGATGCTCGTGGGCCACGACCAACTCCGGAGGATGGTCGAAGAGTACTTGGCCATCTCCACGAGGGAGCACGAGCTCCTTCGTCGGATCAACAGTCGGCTGGAGGGGCAGGTGATGACTCTCCAGCAACAGGTTGCTATTCTCACCCCGAGCTAAGCTTGCAGCGTGGGGAGAGCTCGGCAGCGCCTGATGGAGACAAGAAGCCCCAATGAGGGCTCGTGTGTCTTTTTCTTTCTTTTTGTTTTTCTTTTTCTTTTTATGATGAATAAAAAAGGATTTCCGTAACTTTCGTGTTCACTGCCATCTTCAAAATGTTCGTTCTCATCATGTGAGCCTTACGAACAGACCACCCCTTGGGGGATCTCAGGTGATCTTGGCGAGACTAAAGTATGGTGCCCCCATTTAGCTGAGGTAAGGGGAACTCATAAGTTCCAGTCGGAGCGTAGTATCGCTCGGTTTTGCCGAAGCATAAGGAGTGTCCGCTAACGTTGGGGGTGAGTGTAGCTATCTCAGTTTGGACCGGGGAATAATGGAACATTCGGTTTTACCGAGTCAAAAAGAGACACCTCGGTTTTTCTCGACATAAGGAGACTATCCGGCTTCGAGTCGAAGCAAAAAGTGATGCCTCGGTTTAGGCCGAAGTATAATAGATAGTTCAGCTAGATCCATGGTAGATGTCTCGGCCGGGCTGAGACTAGGCAGATAGTTCTGTCAACTCGAAGCAAGGGATCGGCTTGTTTGGCCGAGGCATAAGATGGTTCGGTGACCAGAAAAAAAAACTGCGTGAGTGCTTTGGCCGAGATTTGGTGGATGGTCCGGTCCATAAGAAACCATTTTGTTTTTTGCCCGGGTGGGTTTGTAGTTTTCCAAAGGATGCTTTGTTTTTTGCGCAGGGCATTTATCCCGTTGGCCTTTTCCAACGGGTCTTTTTAACGTACGAGATAAGCACTCGATCGCCATTGGAGGGCATCATTTTCATAAGGCGATTTCCCAGATCTGACCGTATCTCAAGGACTGGCGAACGATTTCCTGCATTTAAGACTCTTGATTCGAGATCAGAGGAGATCTTTTGCCATGCGTCATGGCCCGGGAAATGCATTTGGAGCACATTGAAAAACGCTCTTTTCATCCTGAGATGCCACGCGGCGTGTGGCCAGAGTTTTTGAATCCCGGGGCTTTCTGCTTTAATAGCTGCTCCTGGTCGTCTGCCTATAAAATGGGAGGAGCGGGCCGTGTTAGGCTATCTCCCAAGACTTTCTTTTCTGAATGTTGCAAGAGTTTCCATGGCGTCTGTTTCATTGAAGTTGAGAGCGGAGAGTCCGAGCCTTCTTTTTGAAGGTTGGTTCGTCCCAGATAGCTGGGGTGATGGAGAAGCTACTGAAGAGTGGGTAGTCCTCAAGGGAGGAATTCTCGGAGGTCATATGGAGAGCGCACGGAGGCCCGCAGAAGTCATATGGGGAGCGCACATATGCGCTTTCTGTGTGTTCTTTGTTGCCGGTCACGGGGATCATAGGAAATGCACGACATGCATGCCCCCCATGGTTTACATGAATTTGCCTCCTCCTCGGCCTGAATTCCTCGGTTCATTTGACTGAGGAATCTTTTGCCATGTGAGGAGGGAGGAGGGATGTGTGGGTCTGTTGGTTCCCTATCTATGCTTGGGCGGTGGCTGGCAGTCCAGCACTCCGCTTGGGGGATACTTCCTTAGCATCGGCATCCACAGGTCTTCGGCCCAGTTTGGGTCTTTTGGCTTGTCCGTCTGAGGGATCACGGCTCAGCTGGAGTCGTATGATTTCTCTGATTTCTCGGATGCTGCAGCGACACCAAAGGCCGAAGCTGCTTTTTAATTCATTTGCTTGTACTTCCTGCATTGTAGTGCGCTTGTAATACCTCTTCATAGGTTGTATTTCTCATCGATTAACGGAATAAAGAAAGTTTTTTGTTCCTTTATTTTTTAACTGCCTGCTTTTCCCTGTTGACATAACTATGTAGTCTTGTCCGTTTTAGGTTTACCGAGTCATGCCCGGCTCGTAAACCTTTGACTGTGCTTGGGTGGCACCGCCTTCATCAGGCATTTCATAGTGTTGACCCCCTTCAGAGGAGGCACTGGTCTCTGTTCAAGTCAAGGGAGGCCTGGGTGACCTTACCAATCCACCAAATAGGTGAGGCCGATAAAAAGGGGCTAAGTAGGTCCTTCCTTAAGGAGGAGAGACTTGCAAACTCTTCTGATGGGCAGAGAAAGGGATCGCTTACTTGCGCCGAAGTATGATGAGACGTATTGGTTGTTAAAATGTCTAAGAAATCAACCGGCCTTGCTGTTACTGTAGAATCGCCAGGGCCATTTGGCTTCGTCCAAGGCTTCAAAGATTAATAAGAAATTCCATTTGGCTTTGGCCGAGGGTTCTGATATCATTCGGTCTTGGCCGAGGTTTCTGTTAATAAGAGATTCACTTCGGCTTTTGCCGAGGCTTTTGGGAGCCATTCGGGCATGATGAGGCTTCGGA
>UESW01002568.1:165171-217223 GCA_900491605.1 Calamus simplicifolius
GCTTTCCTTGTTCCAGCAGTTTGGAGATGGATGCTTTCCGGAGGACAAGATCGCCGGTCGAGAAAGATTTTCCTTTGACTATGGAGGCTGAGAACGAGCCACTCTTTGCTGATAGGTAGCTACTCTGATCCGAGCTTTCTCTTTGATCTCCTCCATCAGGTCGAGGTTGATGCGGAGCTGCTCATCGTTAGCCTCCTCCGAGTAGTTTTCCACCCACGGAGAGGGGAGTCTTATCTCCACGGGAATGACGGCTTCTAGCCAAAGGCCATCCAGAACGGGTCTTGCTTATGGGAACTCTCTGGGAGGTGCGGTAGGCCCATAGGATGTGGTGAAGCTCGTCCCATCTGCCTCGAGCTCTGGCAAGCTGAGCCTTGATCCCTTGGAGTAGGATTCGATTGGTTACTTTAGCTTCTCCGTTGGCGTGCGGATGCCTGACTGATGTGAGGCGATGACAGATTCCATTCTCCTCACAGAACTCCCAGAACTTAGGGTTATCAAACTGCTTGTCATTGTCGGTGATGATGGTGTGTGGGAGGCTAAAACGACAAATAATGGATCTCCACACGAAGTCCTTAGCCCGAGCTTCGGTTATCTAGGCAACTGCTTCGGCCTTGACCCACTTGGTGAAGTAGTCAATGGTGACAAATAAGAAGTTTCTTGTCCTGTGGTGAGGGAAAATGGGCTAAGAATGTCCATCCCCCACTTAGCAAAGGGCCAAGCAGAGAAATAGGGACCAAGCTGGCGGAGGGGAGCCTCTGAATGTTAGAATGTCTCTGACAAGGATCGCAGGCTCGGACGAGATCGTCAGCATCCTTTTGCATGGTGGGCCAATAATACCCCTGGCGCAGCACCTTGTGGCATAAGGATCGGCTCCCCAATGGTTGCCGCGAATTTCTTCATGTACCTCCCGAAGGGCATAATCGGCCTCAGATGGGCAAAGGCACTTAAGCAGCGGCATGGAGAAGGACCGCTTATACAGTTGGTCATCGATCAGCACATAATGAGTGGTCTGCAACTTCATCTTTCTTGCTTCTTTTTGGTCGGCTGGGAGCGACCCTTCTTTAAGATACTTAAATATGGGATCGAACCAGGATGGTTCGACCTCGACCTGCATCACTCGGTCAGCCTCCGCGATGCTGGGCTTTTCTAGAATCTCCCGGGGAAACTTCCGCTCGGAATCCATCGATCATGGGTTGCTAGCCGGGACAATAGGTCGGCGCGCATTCTCGGATCTGGGGATCTGAATGACTTCAAATTTAGAGAAATGGGAAAGTAAGTCTCGCACCTCTTGAAGATACCGAATCATGTTCGGCTTCCGGGCCTCGAACTCGCCCTGCACGTGACCGGCCACCAACTGAGAGTCGATAAAGGCATTCAGCTTCTTCACTTTAAGGTCATGGGCAATTTGGAGTCCAGCGAGCAGAGCTTCATACTCGGCTTCATTATTGGAGGCTGAGAAGGAGAAGCGGATGCCATATTCGAAGGTCGCCCCCTCTGGGCTGGTGAGGATTAAGCCAGCATCAGAGCCGTTGGCATTGGATGATCCGTCAATGTGGAGCAGCCATAGGGCATCGGACCTCGGATGTTCAGAGGAGTCCATAGCGGAGCCGTCCTTGGGGATAGTGCATTCGAGGAGGAAATCGGCTAGAACTTGGGCTTTGATGGCCGGGCGAGGTTGGTATCGGATGTCATGCTCGCTTAGCTCGACATCCCATTTGGTCATTCTCCCTGATGTCTTCGGACGATGGACCACCACTTTGATGGGTTGGTCGGTCAGGACCATCACAGAATGTGCCTGAAAATACGGTCGTAGCTTTCGGACCGATGCTATCAGGGCCAAAACCAACTTCTCGATCCGGATTACCTTATCTCGACGTCTCGGAGCAGTTTGCTGACATAATAGATCGGCTTTTGGGTCCTGTTCTCTTCTCTGACTAATACTGAGCCAATTACGCCTTTCGAAATTGCCAAGTATAAGAACAACATTTCCCCCAGATTCGGACTACTGAGGAGGGGTGGAGAGCCGAGATACCTTTTGAGGTCCTCGAACGATTTCTGACACTCGAAAGACCATTGAAAATTCTTAGCTGATCGAAGAGCTTTGAAGAAAGGAAGGCATCTCTCGGCTGACCGAGCCACGAAGCGGTTGAGGGCCGCGATCCTCAGTCAGGCGCTGGACCTCCTTGACGGACGCTGGAGGTGCCATTTGTGAAGGGCCTGGATCTTCTGCGGATTGGCCTCAATGCCTCGCTGGGAAACCATGAAGCCCAAAAACTTTTCAGAATTGACGCCGAAGGAGTACTTAGTCGGGTTGAGCTTCATTCGATATTTTCGGAGTGTCGCAAAGCTCTCCGAGAGATCCTCAATGTGCTGGGATGCTTCTTTGCTTTTGACCAACATGTCATCGCGTACACCTCCATGTTACGGCCAATCTGCTCCTTAAAGACCTTGTTCACCAGCCTTTAGTAAGTAGCACCTGCATTCTTCAGACCGAAAGGCATGACACGGTAATAATAAGTACCTCGCCGATTATGAAGGCGGTTTTCTCTTCATCCTCGGGCGCCATTCGGATTTGGTTGTAGCCCAAATAGGCATCCATAAAGGCCAGCATCTGGTGACCCGAAGTAGCGTCCACAAGCTGGTCGATCCGGGGGAGAGGGAAGCTGTCCTTCGGGCATGCTTTGTTGAGGTCGGTGAAGTCGATGCAGATCCACCACTTGCCGTTTGACTTCTTCACCATAACAACATTTGACAGCCAGCTAGGGTAGTTTACCTTCCGAATGAAATTTGCCTTGATAAGCTTGTCGACTTCTTCCTCAATAGCCTTCTGTCGCTCAGGGGAAAGCTCCTTTTCTTCTGTTTGATGGGCCTGGACATCTCGTCCACATTAAGACGATGAACGAGGATGTCTGGGCTGATCCCCGGCATATCAGAAGCGGACCAGGTGAAGACATCAGCATTTTTTTGAAGAAAGTCGATCAGCTCCAGCCAAGGTTTCCCTTTCAGTAGTGACCCGATCTTTACAGTTCGGTCGGGTCGGGCTTCGTTCAACGGCACCTCCTCCAGCTCTTCGGCCGGCTCCCCTCGTTGCTCGGTAAAATCCTCCTGAGTGTCCAGCCCATCAACTTTGGGTAGTTGGGACTGAAGGCTGGTGATGAAACATTGCCGAGCCACAGCTTGGCTTCCTCAAACTTCACCAACTCTCCCTTCGGTAGGGAACTTCATGACTAGATGCGGGATGGAGATGGCAGCCCCAAGAGACATTAGGCCGGGTCTCCCAAAGATTGCATTGTAGGGCGACGAAGCTTGGTCACCAGAAAATCTGTGTGAACAATGGCAACGCGGGGCCAAGTTCCTGCCCGGACCATCAAGGTCACGACCCCCTCTAGGGTAATAACATCACCGGTGAATCCCATTAGGGTGGAGTCTGCGGCTTGGAGACTCTCCATGAGCAGCTTCATCTTCGCAAACACATCGAGGTACAGAACATTGACAGAGCTTCCACTATCAATAAGAATTCGGCTTACATCATAGTTGTTTAGATTGAGAGATACAACTAGCGCATCATCATGCGGGAACTGTATCTTCCGGAGGTCATCATCGGAGAAGGAGAGCTCACCAGTCCGTGCTCTCTTTGGTGTCGAATCTTCTTCATCATCCCACTGGCCCGACAGGCTACCGACTGCCTCGACCACATTGATGTGGCCAACAGTCGGAGGATATGGAGGAGGAGGCTACTGAGGCTCGGGCTGGCGATCACCCCCATTCCTTGGTTTGGGTGCTCTCCTGAATTGATTTAGTCTGCCCCTCTGGATGAGCCTCTCAATTTCATTCTTCAGCTGCCAGCATTCTTCGGTGTCATGGCCATGGTCCCGGTGGTAGCGACAGTACTTGGTGGGTCTCTCTCAGGTCACATTCCCTTGGAGAGAAGGCGGTCGAGGGAGTTGGCGCTCTATCTCCATGAGGATCTGAGCTCTCGACGTGGTGATGGGAGTATAGCGGTCAAACCTTCAGGCCGGACTTCGAGTTGGTCTTGAGGCGGCGGCGAACGAGTTCTGCGGTGGCGAGGCGGGCTAGCATGGCGGTGGGCTTGCTGCTTGTCTGAGCCCTTTGCCTCTTTCTTCTTCATCTGTTTGGCCCGGACTGACCTCCTCGATTCTTCCACCCTGGCGTATTTATCTGCCAGGGACATCATGTCCGACAGGCTCTTCGGAGTTAACCTCTAGAGCTAGGTAGAAGTCTTCCTCCTTGGACACTCCTTCGGCCAAGGCAGACATGGCCACCTTGTGATTGAGGTGGTCAACTTCTAGGAGGGCCGTGTTAAAGCGGCCGAAATTACTCTTCAACGATTCCCCCTCTCTCTGCTTAACCTCGAAGAGGGAATCAGATCTCCGTCGGTGATGGCGGCTGCTGACGAACTGGCTGATGAAGAGGCGACTCAACTCGTCAAATGAATCAACAGAACTTGGTTTCAAGCCGTTGAACCAGGTTCGAGCAGATCCCCTTAGAGTGGAGGGGAAGGCACGACAAAGGACCGCATCCGACGCTCCATGGAACATCATGATGGACTTGAAGCTACTGAGGTGATCATCGGGATCAGTGGATCCGTGATAAGGCTCGATGGTAGGTAGCTTGACACGGGAGGGGATCACTTCCCCCATGATCTTCTTGGAGAAGGGAATGCCCTGCTCCGCCTTATGCTGAAGTGGACGGGCCTGCTTGGCAGCGTCCAACTCTTGGCGCATCTCCCGGATCTGTTGGCATATCTCTTCGGGTAGAGTAGGAGGGGCTGGGCGAGGAGAACGCGGAGACGGTGTCAAGCCATGGTGAGAAGACACCGGGGAGAGAGATTGGGCCCGGTGAGATCTAGGAAGATCCTGGCCGCAGACCCCTTGCGGGGCTGGCCCAGCTCTCTTAGGGCGACGAGGGGGGTCTGCAACTCCATGCGGACCGAAAGAAGAGATTGCTAGGGAAATGGGGGCTGCGGCCTTTTTAGGAAGGTGCGGAGCAGGAGCAGCTGGACGGGGAGCTTCATGGCATCTTTGAATCAGATGGGTCAGAGCTTGGACCTACTGGACCAATATGGCAAACTGGTCTGGGTCACGGGAGCGCTGGTGGCGATGGAGTTTCAACCGGTGGCGGTGGTGGCGCCATACTGCTCACCGGGTGGTCTCTAGGAGGCGACCTGGTCTCGGGCTTCAGAGGTAGCCCTTCTTCGATTTGCCATTGGAGAGGTTCTCTTCAAGATCGAGATCCTTATCTCCTTTTTTTCAAGTTTAAGGGACTTGAGGGCCCTTCCTCTAGCACCAATCTATTGTTGCTGAAATCCGTCCTCCGACTCGGGCACGGTCAAGCTTCGGATTGGGCTCCCTCCTGGGCGGACCTGCAAAACAGTCCTCATGCGAGAGGTTGGGGGTGGTCCTCTGCGGAAGACCCTTCGACGCTCAAGTCAGTGGAGATCAACCACGAACAAATATGGGAGAAGGCTCTCGCTGAAGAGTCCTTCTAGGGTGACCCTTTTGGGAGCTCTGAGCATAGTTCTAATGGCGGAAAGTGGTGAGCAGTGATCGCATGAGAGTATTGCTGAGAGTACGTTAAGAATGCCCTTACCTGAGAGAATTTGAAACTGCGCTATTTATAGGCGGTTACCTGATTCTTGAGCGTGTTGAGATCTGAAAGTTGTTGGGATTCAAGGCTGATGCGAATCAGGCTGTTGTGAGGCTGGTGGGATCCGTATCTTGTTAGTTAAAAGATCAACTGTCGAGAGGGCTATCCGACACTTTGAGATTCGGCGATCGTATAGGCTCTAGGCCGTTTCCAGTGGGATAGGTACGATTGCCTATGTGTGTTGTTGCTTGTTATCCTGGTTCCGCAAAGGTAGGTGCCTAAGTGCTTCGGTCGGGCCGAGGCACGGAGAACAGCTTGATCCACCGAAGTATGGAAAGGATTGGTTTGCCGAGGTATCTGATGACTCGGTCCACCGAGGTATGACAAAGGAGTAGGCTGGGCATGAGGATGGTTAGATTCCGCAGAGTTATGGATATCACTCGGGCAGGCCGAGTTATGGATAACTCGGCTAGCGAGGCATAGAGGCCACTCGGGCTGGGGCCGAGAGATAGGATAGCTCGGCTAGCGAGGCATGAAGATCGCTCGGGCTGAGATCGAGAGATAGATAGCTCGACTAGCGATGCATGGAGATCGCTTGGCTGAGGCCGAGGGATAGGGATAGCTCGGCTAGCGAGGCATAGAGATCACTTGGGCTGGGGCCGAGGGATAGGGATAGCTTGGCTAGCGAGGCATAGAGATGTAATCCGTACTTAGGGGATCCTTGGTTCGCTGAGGGGCTAAGGTGCCTCGATCCACTGAGGTATAATGGTTGACCCATTTCTCAGGCACCGCGCAGCGAGTGGGAGCCAGGGTTGATCCTACCCCTTTGCACGGTCATCAATGCAATGGCGATTTTACCCTCAATAGGCCTAAATGCAATTCTCTAGTCATATAGGTTTAACTTCAAATTGAGATTATTCATGAAAAAGAACTTCAACCAAACAAATGATACTGACATATATAGTCATCATTAGATGGCTTTTAAGGTGTATCTGAAGACATCAATTGTGTGTAGTTGAAAATTTAGGCTAAGCCGTTGGACTGCAAATGTTTCAAACATACAACTTGAGATTCATTTCCAAGAATGGCGGTAGGTAAGAGAGTACTTCACAAGGATGGGTAACTATAAGTGAACTCTATACCTAAGTCATCACTGTTAGAAAGCATCTAAAGAGAAAAGAAAATAGATAAGAAGAGAACAGAAACAAAGAACAAAACATTCATACATTATTGGATAATGCTCGTGTAATTTCAGGTCAACATTACTTGCTTTTTCTCGAGCACTTTCGGTCTCAATGTTGACTTTAGTCTTAGATGAGTGGTTAAAATATCTTGGCACATAGCTATCAAAAAAATGCAGAAGACTAATTGTTATTTCAAGCAATGACATAGCGATTAGTGGCACGATAAATATTTTTAAAACCTTTTTCCTTGTAAAAGATATGTCACAATATCTTGACTCTTGAATTTGTTCTATCACAAAATGATCAGTTGTGGCATCAAGAACATTACAACATACATACAAGCAACCGAAAAGCCTAACAAAAGCAGGCTTTTTTATGACCACTATGTCATATCTAAAATAAGAGCAAAAAAGGCTCAAATTAAGGTATCAAAAATCTTGACTTCGTACTTAGAGGTGGAATTTGTGACAAACCAAATTGAAAGACCTTCTTGATAAACTAGTCCTTTGAAAGCCATTACATGCAAAGTATAATGATGTGCTACAATAGCTTGGGCAATAAACACGATCAGAATTTTTTATGCTGGCAAGTGATGTACAGTGCTATTGGACAAGGAGTAGATAATAAGTTTATGCCTCAAGTTGGAGAATTGTTCATATATAATGATGCTGCGATTGTGATCTGGAGAACCTCCATATAAAACAATGATCTATACTTCACCTTATCATCTTGTGCCATGAATTGCTCTCCTGATACAATTCCTCAACCTGAATCAACCAAGCAGTCTAGAAAACAAGCAAAGCATGGCTGTCAAGTAGAAGACCTGATCTCAATAATTTGTGGCCCAGCTCTCTATTAGTTGCAAGGAGCCAAAATAATTGGCAGTCCCCTAGTCCTGAGTCATTTCAGCTTTGGCAATAAGTGAGCCACTACATCATCAACCAGACCGTAGGAGGACAGCTGAAATTTTTTTTTTGGTACAAACGGGCGATCACACAAGTCTAGTGCGAATCAGCTCAGATACATCAGAGGACAAAATTTGCTACAGAAGACTAGGACAGGGGACACCCGGTCTCCATAACCAAGATCCAGTATACTTGAGCCACAAAAGAAGCTGTCAATCCGCCACCGAATTGGCTTCATGAAATATATGACGAATCTGGACAGAACCAACCTCCCGAAGCATAGACCAAATATCCCTGAGGATCGGGTTAGCATACCAATACAGCAATGCTCGTTCTTTAACCAAGAGATAACCGTCATAGAATCACCCTCAACCATGATCCTACGAGCGTGAAGAATCCGAGCAGCATAAGAAATACCTACCTAGGCAGCATAGAGCTCAGTCATCGAGACAGAGGAGTCAAGAGAACCAAAACCTCTAGCTGCCAACAAGTCTCCCAGCGGCGCTCGAATGATGAAAGCGAACCAGCAACTCTACCCCGGACGCTCCCATCAAAGTTGATTTTGACAAATCCTGGGGGGTTCCCAAGAAATAAAAACTGTATGTCGGTTCGCTGCCGAAGCAGCAGGGGAACCCCAGAGGCCAGAAGAGTCAGAACCAACTCCACTAATAATACGGGCGCATTCCGCCGTCAACGATCTAATCTTCCTCACAATCCTATAAGGAGCAATAGGGTCATTAGAGAAGATGAGCTGATTCCTCGACATCCAAATCTGATAAGCCGTGACAGCCCAAAGCCCCCGCTTATGCTGAGAACCCCACCGAATATCATGGAAAAACAAAGATCGCGGGGAGGCCATACCATCCCGCCTGCTAGTATAGCCCATCAGATACCATATCCGTCTAGCTCTGGAGCAAAGGAAGATAGCATGATCAGAAGACTCCACTGACCCCTTCGAGAGAGGAGGGCACATGTTGGAAGACAGTCCCAAAGAAGCTTCCATATGAATAACTGTACCCTGGAAGAATAGGAAGCTTCCAAATCCAAGCTGCATCCTCCATACACTGAGGCTGAGGCCTAAACATCCTCATAAGGTTCCTAGTGGGGGCCCTAGAGAGACAAGATCTCTGCCAAAGCCTAGAATCAACAGAATGACCAGGCATAATAGGCAGCGAGAGAATCCTCCGAGAGAGCTCCTCCCCAAAGAAACAGGTCACAGTAGGAATATGCCAAGCAGGGGGATCAGAGGAAAGAAATCCTTAACCTTGAAACTGGTGGGGGCTTCCATATTTATAAAGGAGGGCCACCTCAAAAGAGGGAGCTCAGAAATCTAAGTATCCTGGACGACATCTATCGAATAACCATCTCCTATCATCCAAGAGATATTATCCCTGATAGACTGACCATAACTACAAATCTCCTTCCACAAGGAGGAGGAGCCCTGGGGCATCGTAATGGGCAAGCTGGACGACCAGTCACCATACCTCGCTCGCATCAGAGAGCTCCAAAGACACTGCGGCTCCAAGAGGAAACACGATGCATGCCTGGCAAGAAGAGCTTCTCTTCTAACAATCAAAGACTGAATTCCTAGACCACCATCTTGGATAGGCATACATACCTTATCCCAGGATAATAGATGAATACCATGGCCATCTTGCATAGAAGCCCATAAAAATCTCTGAAACATCTCTCAATCCTCCTAAGACAAGTAATCGGAATGACAGCATTCGAAATAAGATACAAAGGAAGAAAAGAGAATACCGAACGAATAATAATGACCTGGCCATCATAGATAAATTGGTGACCTGCCACCCCTCCACACGCTGTCGCACCCGCCTCTCAAGCTCAGCATAGTCAGAACAGCGGGGGCATCTACCAGTTATTGGGATCCTCAGATACATAAAATGATTAGTCTGAGTAGTGATACCTGACAGATTAATAATGGCTTCCCTGGTAGATCTAGAGGTCTTCGGGCTGAAACATATAGATGACTTAAGAAAGTTAACCCTTTGACCCGAAGCCTGACAATAGCGCTGCAATATATAGTATAAGGAAGCCGCATTATCAATAGTGGCCTGACCCAGAAGAATACAGTCATCGGCGAAGAGAAGATGAGAGATCAAAGGGCCCTCACTACCGGTCATGTACGGAATAATCCGCCGATCCAGTTGGGCCTGATGAAAAGCATGAGAGAGATCGTCCACAACCAGAATAAATAACAAAGGGGATAATGGGCATCCCTGTCTCAACCCCACAGAAGAGTGGAAATACTCTATCGGACTACCATTGATGATC
Source organism: Calamus simplicifolius (assembly GCA_900491605.1). Taxonomy (NCBI): domain Eukaryota; kingdom Viridiplantae; phylum Streptophyta; class Magnoliopsida; order Arecales; family Arecaceae; genus Calamus; species Calamus simplicifolius. Next base: position 175,163 of record UESW01002568.1, read on the forward strand.
AAAGCAAAGGAAGGCTTCTGAATACAGGCCATGATCCACTCAATAAACAAGTCATCAAACCCAAACTCCTAAAGAGAGCGGTGCAAAAAAGCCCAACTCAATCTATCATAAGCTCTCTCCATATTAAGCTTAACTGCCATAAGACAGCGACTGGCTGGAGCTCTATGAAGATCGTGCATAAATTCCTGAGCAATGAGAACATTATCCGATATAGAACGCCCTCTAATAAATGCCCCTTGTTCAATAGAAATGAAACGAGGAATCACAAGATGAAGACCCAGCTAATAGGCGAGCACATACCTTATATAGGGTAGTGCACAACTGATCGACCGAAAATGCTGCGGGAGAGAAGCGCCGAATGCTTGGGCACCAAAGTAATAAGAGTCGATTCCACTCCAAAGGGATGTGCTTAGATTGAAAACAATATGAATAGCCTGGCCCCACAATATCCCAATAGTGACGGAAGAAGAGAGGCGGAAACCATCAGGCCCAAGGGCCTTATCTAGGCCAAGCTCCCAAAGAGCCATCCGAATCTCCTCCGAAGTGATCGGCCTAACAAGCATAATATTATCCTGGGAGGAAACCTTCCTGGAATCAGGCACCCGAACAATCGAGCCCCATCAGCTGTGGATTCAGCCCATCTAGATTGAAAGAAATTTAGAAGCAGGTCCCGTATAGATTGCGTATCCTCCAAAATATGCCCCTCCCCATCGACTAACCTCCGGATCCTGTTAGCGGCACGCTTTAAAGTAGCCTGATGAAGAATCTGGTATTACGATCCCCCTCACAAATCCACTGAACCCTGGACCTCTGCCTCCAGAACATTTCCTGCTGCCGAAGAAGAGAATGGTGATGAGCGAGCATGTCCCGAAGAGAAGAGAGATCTGAGTCCAACAGAAACCCTTCCTGGTCCTCCTTCAATTGCAAAGCCGTAATGTCAGCTTCAACCAGTTCAACTTGTCTAACCAAATCCCCCACCTCCCGCCTATTCCAAGAGGAAAGACGACGTCTAGCCAGCATAAGATGTCGGAAAGGCGATAAATAGCATTACCCCTGACAGAAGATGCCAAACCTGAGAAATGATAGACCGAGCAGCTGAATGAACCGTCCAGAACTACTCGAATCTAAACTATCTACGCCGATGCAGATCAGCCTCCGTCGAAATCAAAATAGGGCAATGATCAGAAGCAATCCTTGGAAGGTGAGAGACAGTAACCCCCGGGTGCATATGGAGCCACTGGGCCGTAGCCATAGCTCTGTCAAGTCTTTCCCAAATACGAGCAGAGCCTTGACGGTTATTGCACCAAGTGAACTGGGTCCCCGAATGCCCCAAATCCAAATGCCCTGAAGAGCCAATAAAGGTTCTAAATTCATTAACATCAGCTGAAGCCAAAAACGTCTGCCACCACGCTTTTCCTCAGCTTCAGTGATACAGTTAAAATCTTAGCAATAATAGATGGGATACCCTGGGCAAGGAGGGAAAGCAACTCAGACCAGAGGACCCGTCTCTCCCTATAATCCGTACTGGCATATACAGCCGAAAAAAGCCAAGGGTTAGACAACCCCTCAGTGACAACAAGCCCAATGTTGGTTGCACTGATGAAGCATCAACCGTACCAGCCGAGGCACGCCAAATGGCCAAAATATCCCCTAACATACCATCAGCCTCCACAGCATACGAGGACCATGAACGAAAAATCTGTCTCCGAAACTGAGCCAGACTATCACTGGACAGCCTAGTTTCCAAAAGAACACATATATCAAAATGATATAACTGCAATAATCTGCCAAAAGAGGATCGAAATGACGGCTTTCGAGCTCCTCTGACATTCCAAATTAGGATTTTCATTTACAAACTGGAAGAAGCTAGGACCCCTCCTGGTCCTCTACCATAGCAATATCAGAAAGGCACCCATTAGACAAGGTGCCACCCTCAGTAATCATTGAAGAACCGGCCTTCAGGCCTTCCGAGTCAATGCCTAGTGCAGCAGACTGGGGAGACTGGGCCGATGGCAGGGAGCCTGAACTAAGGCCTGAATGCTCTCTTGCAGGAACCTTCAATGAGGAATCAACAGCCCTATCAGGACAGGGACTCATAACCACCTGACCCCCTTCCTGAAAGCAGGAGGGCAGAATTAATCTGTCTGAAGAGACTATAGACACCCCAGAGCTCTTTGACATAGGAGCCTTGCCTTTTCCTTTCCGTTTTTTGATTTGGAGAAAGACCTCGGAGCCGGACCATCCACTGGTCTGGCCCTCTTAAGGGGACCAGGAAAAACATCCCGACTGCCTGGTGCACACCGCACCCGAACCCGATCCAAGGGAGGCAAAAGGATTCTCAATCAGCATAGGATGTATCAGGTCAGATTCCAGGGCCCCTCCTTCTCAGCCACCAACAGCCCCTTCTTTGAAATTTCAGAACCGGCACAAAGCCCTACTCTCCTAACTCTCCCTGATTAAAACCCAACACTGAACTAGCCTTAGCTTTGGCTGGGAGCACCACAACCTTCGGAGACGATAGCGCCCTCCTCCGAGCTACCTTCATGGGGGAACACCATCCCTCAGCATCAGCAGCACCAGAGCGATTTCTGCTTGGGACTTTTGCGATGAAACACCACTGCCAGATGCTCCCGATGAAGGCAACAAATCCGGCTTCCTCCTCTCGTCCCGAAGGCCATCAGAAACAACCCGACGTTGACGAATTGCAACAATCCAAGGACCATAGACCGGGCTGTGCTCTGCTACCTCCTCAACTGACCCAGACGACAGAGAACAGGGGCCATCGAGGTGAATCGTGCCATAGAAAGAGCAAATCCCCTCCAAGTTCTCAAAAGCAAATTGCTGCCAAAAAGGGCGATTAATCCCTTGAATTCGAGTTCCAGGCCGAGCGGCCGACGGAGATCAGCCTGGATACAAACCCTGGCAAACCCACCTCTGCATTTGCCAGAGTGGAAGCATCCGCACATACGAACTGACCTGCTGGCTCGAGAATTGTCCTGAGGAACTCCACCTTCCAAAATTCCATTGGAAGATTAGGCAGACGCACCCAAACCAGTGCCGAAGGAATGGCATCCTCTGCCGGATGAACTCCGGCTTCCAAGGTTCCATCCGATAACCTGGCCATTGACGACCCAAGGACGATTCAACACCAACTCACAAGCCTTCGGTCCTCGAAGCAGAAGATATGCACCTGAATGCCAAAACTGATCGGAGAAATCTCCCCCTAAATCCCGGCACGCCTGAACTCCCTGAACGAACGCTGCAGTCGGAACCCACCTATGGAAAGACCGAGCAATAATGGCACTCGACTGCCATCCAGCCATCTTGGCCTCCAACTCCTCCACAGGGACTCGGACCACGTCCGAAAGGAAGCCTCCAGCCGCTCCACCTCAACTGGCGACGAGGAGAGACCCAATGGAATCCGGAAGCCACCACCTTCTTCCCAGAGGCCCTATCGACGGCTCTTCCATCAGATGCCATGGGAGACAACGGGACCTCAGAGGGAAATACCCGCAGAAGACACAGCCGAAGAAGACAACGATCGCCGGAGATTGGGAAGACCAAGGAAGAAGCACGAATCTTAAAGCTCTTCCTTCAAATAGAACCAGAGCTATGTCGCGCACGAACCTCAAAGCAACCTCTTGCCACCAACCAACTGGACAGCTGGATTTAACATGTTCCCACCCACACCAAGCAATTATGAGCTCAGGCCAATCAATAGGACTTCCACGAAACCTCAAGGTTTAATGATAATTAAAATCAAATATCATGCACAAACATGTTAGAAATGGAGCTGCAATGACACCTTCAAGATATTGCTAAGTTGGATATTACGAAGGACTGAAACCAAAAGGCTTTAGAACCTAGTGCATCAAACATTAAGAAAAGATGAGCAAAAATATCAAACTTTGAAAGCAAGGCCATAGCCTTCAGTAACATAAAAGGACTAAGGAGAAGATATCTAAAACTATAAGTAGTCAAAACATATCAAAGTAAATGAAAAAAAAATCATGTTAACAAAATATATAAATAAGAAAAGCAATTTTTTTAAAAATTGCAATATATCAATGATAAGCATCCTGGTCAACAATTTCCTCTCCGTTGTCCCAGGACATGATACTAGGCCAAATGTCAAAAGTTGTTGGAGAACTAATAAAATGGCCAAGTTATCTCATTTTGACACTTTAACTGAACATTTGCACCAAGAATATGTTCAATCTTTAAAGGAATTGGAATCATTAGGTAACATGACCAAATTGAACCTATAGATTGAATTAGATTCTAAACAAATTCACTTTTCAAGTTACTTGAATATTAATAAAAACTGATCAGATATTGATGGTTACAAGCCAACACTTCATGGTCAACTTTAAATTTACCTTCTTCAACATAACCCATACAGAACTTACCTCAATATGCATGGCTTTCCCAATTTTCCAGAACTCAATGCATACACCAATTCCAGAAGTAGCCAGGATCATCCATGAGGTATCATTATCAAAGAGGTAAAGGAAAACAATCAGCTGACAAATAAAGTTCACAACCACTGAGAATCAGTATATGCTAATGTTTTGGGAGCACCATAAGTTAACAACTTTGGTGCTAATGTTTCCTGCATCCCTCTACATATGAAAATCAGTAGATTTTGGGATAGTCAGTAGATGTTTCCTGCATCCCTGTACATGTTAGTTGTGAGAATCAGCTAACAACGACTCACCTTAGATTAAAATTTAAGGACTTTTTTAGATGTTAAAAACAAATTATCACCGAATAAGATAGCTAAAAAGTTTGAGAAATTGGAAGGGCTTTGGACCTCAATGTCTCAATTCTTCAAGCTCAGACCACTTGTCAACTTTCAAATCATCAATTCTTCAAAGAAAGATCAAATAAAAAGTAGGACCTGGAAGAACATATTACAAAATACAGATCATATAAGAACAGATTACAAAAACATTCACTAATTTAGTTCATCCAAGTTGTGGAATTTTAGAAGAATGAACAACAGAAATAAAAATAAATTAAAAGGAGAAGAAAGGAAGGGTAAAATGGAAGGAGAACCGTAACCCCTCAGTGGAGGTGTAAACCCCCGAGACCGGCATGGCAGGGTGGCGCCGCGGCCGTACCCACGCGGGCGGCACTCCAGCTCCGCCAGTCAAAGAAGGGGCGCTGACGTGCCCCCTCTTCACACGGACACAAAGGAGGGGCTAACCCTCCTCTCGCCATGATATAAGGGGGGAAGCACCCCCTTCTTCTCCATGATCACCATTCCCCTACCCGTGCCGGCCGCCTCTTCGCCTCGCCGTCCTCCAGCAAGGTAAGAGCGAGAGAGAGAGAAAGCTGAGCAAGAGAGAGTCAGGGAGCCCATAACCATGGCTTCCCTGTGCCGATCTTGGTTTGGGCCCAGCGGCGTGCCCGTTGCCTTGCCGGGCCTGAGCCTTGGCCGGTGGCCCCACCAGCATCGGAGGCACGTCCGGTGGGGTACCAGAGGTGAGAGAGAGGGAGGAGAGGGCCAAAGGCCCTTCTTCTGGGCGGGAGCCGGTTCGGCTCCGACTATTGGTTCAGGCCCGGTGGCGTGCTTGCCGCCTCGCCGGGCCTGGGTGGCTGACGGTGGCCTCCACCGATGGGGCGTGCATCCGGTGGAGGTCCGGCCGGCCATAGTGGCCGACCGCCCCATGCCGGTGAGGTTCGGCCGGCCATGGTGGCCGACCGTGCCACTGGCACAATATTATGCTACGGCGAAACGTAAGAGAGAAAGAGAGAGAAAGAGGAAAGAGAGACGAGGGAGTTCGGCCACGGCGGCGGCCTGCTTCGGGCCGGTCGTCGACGGCCGGGCCACCCGGGGGGAGGCCGGCGGCGCCCTGGCCGCGGCACAGTTTCCCCCTGTTTCGGGTGAAACAAGGGAACGGAGGGAGAAGGAAATGAACCGTGGGCCGACTGGGCTGTCCGGGGATTGGGCCTTGTTGGGCCGGCTCAAGAGCCATTTTTGAGTTGCGTTTTGGGCCCTGTATTGGGCCAAGAATGGAAAAATAAAAATATGGCTCGGATCAGTGTGATCCTAGTTTCTTAGGATATTTTTATTTTTCCATTTGGGTATATATATTGAGAAATATTCAAGCCCAAAGTTGGGTCCAGGATTAGTTTGGGTAGAATTTAAGGGACACTTTATTATTCAAATTTTAGAGACTTAATTATGTAAAATGATGTTGTAGGTACCCAGATGTCCAAATAGCTGGTTTACAGTTTAAGATTAGCGTACTGAGGCAAGTAAGCTAATTATCATGATTTCATAAATTATTAATATATAAATCTTTGAATTTATAGCTATATGCATATTTATGAAATGAGACAAAATGGAATTTGTTATTTAATTTGATAAATAGTACCACGAGTATACAATTGGGTATTTATTATAATTATATGTGATTGCTAATATTTTGCAAAGTAGTGGATTATAAATGTACAAAAATTGAATGATGTAATTATTTTGGCTTTGCAAAATATATGGTACTATTGATGTATTTTTATGCTATGAATGTACAAACCACTATATGTGATATGAGAATCTTATGCTTATGATGATGCATGATGTGTTACATGCAAATATGACAATGATATTGAGATATACTTATATATGTCGCCGCGGTTCTCATATGATGTGAAATGCCAAGTGATACGGGACCCACCTCCATAGGGAAAGATATATGGAGGATACACATCTGTGGGGTGTGTTATGATTGATTAGATATATGGCATAACGCTGGTACCAGGACCCTTCCTCTTAGGGGACATTTAAGAGTGATACACCAGTTGGGTGTTGTAGGGCCGTGGGACACATAAGGAAATAGTAATTATATAAATACAATGGGTTTGTTTACATTGCATATTTTGGCATTTATTGTATGAATAAGTTTTCAAAATTATTTTAAGCAAATGATATGCTTACTCTGATAATATGGCAAGCGTAATTGAAATTGGAAGCTTATTATCGAAAAGTTGATTTGATTTGATGAAATGATGAAATGATTAATTGATTATATTATATTAGGCTTGCTTATTGAGTGTGAGCTCATATAAATCTCACAATGTTTTTCAGAGCCACAAGACTGAAGAATGAGATTTGGGGTACTTGGAGCTTCTATCAGAGTAAATTAAGATCCAACTTTTTGTTGTAACCCCATTGATTTATATATGATGGGCATATAGCCTAAAACTCATAATTATGGCTTGTACTAAAGTTATTGACTCTGAATGACATAGTGGTATTATCCTTCCTTGAATAAATTGGATTGTTACAGGACGCCTTGCATGCCAGGCATGCGGTGGGTTGCCACCCCTGGATCCCATATTGGGTCTGGGCGTGACAACTTTTATGGTATCAGAGCCAAGTTTAACCTTAGGGACAAACATAAGATGACACTAGGCAAAACAGTAGGAAGACACTGAGAGGGTAACAACTCTAAGAAGATTTTTTTTGTAAATATGTTTTGAAAGCTTGAAATTTAGGGGTTTGTAAAGATATTGATTGGAACCAAACTTGGCAGGAAATAATAATGCCTCATCGCACTAGAAGTTTATGACAATTTGAAGGTTCCAGACTGGTGACTCTGACCAACCGAAAGGCCAGCAAACTTATGAGGTTCTGGTTCCATTAATTTGGCTGGCAATGGCCAGCAACAGTACCAAACTGAGATACGTCAGGTCCTCGTGGAAATGGTGCAGGCTATGCAGCAGTAGATCCAATAAGTTGTGCCTGCTCAGCCCATCCCTCCTACTCCATAAACTTCGCTAGTCGAACCTGAACCACCAGTCCAGCCCGCTCCGCCGCAACCCTGGCAAGGAGAAGGTCAGAGCTTTGCTGAGTTTAAGAGCTTAGCCCCTGCTCCCTTCTCTGGATCCACCAACCCCATTGATGCTGAGGGGTAGATGAGGGACATGGAGAAGGCCTTCATGGCCCATGGTAGCCAGGAGGAGGAGCGGATTAGATTTGCCACCTACCTGCTTCAAGGGGAGGCATATGATTGGTGGTTACATATGGAGCAGCGATTGGGTGACAGGCTATTTCCTGGAGGGAGTTCAAGGAGGTCTTTTTCGATAACTCCCCTAGTAGTATGCAAAGATAGATATCTGAGTTTCTTGAGCTAGAGTAGAAGAATCTCTCTATGGCCCAGTACAAAACTGAGTTCACTAGGCTAGCCCGATTTGCTCCAGAAATAGTGACCACTGAGAGAGCCAAAATCACCAGGTTCACTGAAGGACTGCGACCCAAACTGAGGCAAGCAGTCAATGCATTTGAACTCTCCACATATTGTGCTGTGGTGAGCAAAGCCCTGGTGATCGAAAGAGACATGAATAGGAACCAGAGGAGTGGGAGCTATAGAGGAAGAGGAAGGGGTCTTCTTCGGCCAGTCTTCGGGGCAGGCTAAGAAGAAAGATGCATATCAGCCCCCCTCAGGACCGAAGGGTAAGGAGACCCGTTGCCCTCACTGCAGGAACTTCCACCCGGGCAGGCGGTGCCGTGGGCCAAAAGGTGCCTGCTTCATATGTAGGAAAGTGGATCATAAGATGGCCACTTGTCCCCTTCGAAGAGATCAGCTGCCTCTCTAAATCTGGGGATGAACCAGCAGCAGCAACCGAGGACCCAGGGAAGGGTCTTCACCCTCACACAATATGATGCTATCGCTTCTAACTCTGTTGTGGTAGGTACACCTATTACTTAAGTACTCCTTTAAGATTATTTTGTTCATATGTGATATAATGCATTGATCATGAATGATAAATAGGATAAGCAATATGACATCTAAGAAAAACTAAACTTTGTGATCATGGATAATTAAAGTAGGCAACACTTATGCTCAAACTTTAGTAGATCCGGGTGTCATGCATTCGTTTATATCTGATGCTTATCTTGCCAATAATGCATCGTTGACATCCATTCCCCTAGAACAAGAGTTGCACATTGCATTCCAAATGGAGACATTATAGGGTGGAGTCGATATGCAGATCCTGCCAGATCAACGTGGGCGACAAGAGGTTGGAGGCTGATCTAATCGTCCTTCCACTGAAGTCCTTTGATGTTATCCTTGGGATGGACTGGTTGGCCTCCTATCATGCTTCAGTAGACTGTTTCAGGAAAATGGTAATCAAAATCCCTAATCAGCCTGAATTTAGTTTTACTGGAAGCCAGGAACCTGGCCTCAGTGTTTGTATCAGCACTGCAGGCTGCCAAATATTTGAAGAAAGGTGGCCAAGGGTTTCTTGCTGTGGTCAAAGACCTTCGACAAAAAGAGGTCAAGTTGGAGGATATTTTAGTGGCTATGGAGTTTCCTGACGTCTTCCCGGATGATTTGACCGAATTACCTCCAGACCGAAAAGTTGAGTTCACCATTGATTTGGTCCCTGGCACTTAACCTATATCAAAGGCCCCTTATCGCATGGCCCCAGCTGAGCTAAAAGAGCTGAAGGGCCAATTGCAGGAGCTCCTAGATCGGGGATTTATCAGACCTAGTGTCTCTCCTTGGGGTGCTCCAGTATTATTTGTCAAAAAGAAAGATGGAAGTGTTCGGCTCTGCATTGATTACCGAGAAATCAATAAGGTAACAATGCGGAACAAGTATCCCTTGCCGAGGATTGATGATCTATTTGATCAACTCCAAGAAGCTCAGGTATTCTCGAAGATTGATCTTCGGTCAGGATACCATCAACTCAAGGTCAAGGCTGGAGATATGCCTAAGACAGCATTCAGAACTAGGTATGGCCACTATGAGTTCTTGGTGATGTCGTTTGGGTTGACTAATATCCCGGCAGCATTCATGGACTTGATGAACAGAATCTTTAAGCCATACTTGGATCAGTTTGTGGTGGTCTTCATTGATGACATCCTGGTGTATTCTAAAAGCTAAAAGGAGCATGTGCCACCTGAAGATTGTTCTGCATACTCTTCGGGAGAAAAAGCTTTATGCCAAGCTGCAAAAGTGTGACTTCTGTTGAGCCAAGTATCCTTCTTAGGACATGTAATATCTAAAAATGGCATAATTGTGGACCCAAAGAAGATTGAGGCAGTTGTAAACTGGAGTCAGCCTTCCAATGTAACTGAAGTCAAAAGCTTCATGGGGCTGGCTGGATATTATCGCAGATTCGTGGAGGGCTTCTCTCGCATTGCTCTACCCTTGACTCGCTTAACCCAAAAGCAAGCAAAGTTTGACTAGACCGAAGAGTATGAGAAAGTTTCCAGGAGCTGAAGCAACGCCTAGTGTCAGCCCCCATCCTTACCCTTCCGTCAGGATCTAGAGGATTCACCCTATACACGGATGCTTCTCGGAAGGGATTAGGATGTGTTCTGATACAAAAAGAGAAGGTGATAGCTTATGCCTCCAGACAGCTAAAGCCATACAGTAAAATTATCCTACTCATGACCTAGAGTTGGCCGCTGTGATTTTTGCCTTAAAGATCTGGTGGCATTATCTATATGGAGAGACATGTGATGTGTACACAGACTATAAAAGTCTGAAATACATCTTCACTCAGAAGAAGCTAAACTTGAGGCAAAGGAGGTGGATGGAGCTACTAAAAGATTATAACCTGAACCTATACTATCACCCAGGGAAGGCCAATGCGGTAGCTGATGCCTAGAGCATGAAGTCCTCCTCGGAGTTAGCTTTTATGATCACTTCTCAGCCTCACATCCAGAGGGACCTTGAGAAGTTGGAGGTTGGATTGCGAGTACAGCGGTTCGATGGGCAGGTAGAAGCACATGTACTCCAACCACCCTGATTGATCGGATCAAATCTTCCTAGAAAGAAGACTTGGACCTGCAAAGGATTAAAGAAGCTATGAAATCATGGGTTCAAAATAATTTATTATAATGAAAGATGGAACCCTGAGATTTAATGATAGGCTCTGTGTGCCAAATGTGGAGGATCTAAGGGCAGAGATTCTGAGGGAGGCCCACTATTCTCTCTATACAGTGCACCCAGGAGGTACCAAGATGTACAAAGACCTAAAAGAAAACTTTTGGTGGAAGGGAATGAAGAGAGAGATTGCTCAGTATGTGGTGAAATGTTTAGTATGTTAGCAAGTGAAGGCTGAGCATCAAAGGCCTACGGGACCCCTTCAATCTCTGATAATTCCATAATGGAAATGGGAGAATATCACTATGGACTTCGTGACTGGTCTACCTAAGACCCCTAGGAGCAACGATGCAATATGGTCATTGTAGATAAATTGATGAAGTCAGCCCATTTCTGCCATTCAGAGTTGGGATTTTCAGTGAGAGATTGGCCATCATGTATATTGAGCAAATTGTGAGGCTTCATGGCATTCCTGTATCTATTGTTTTAGACTGGGATACTAGGTTTGTGTCCCAATTCTGGAAGAGTCTTCATAGAGCTCTAGGGACCAAACTGAACTTCAGCACAACCTTTCATCCCCAACAGATGGGCAGTGAGAGGACCATATAAATCCTGAAGGACATGTTATGAGCTTGTGTAATGGACTTGGGTGGTGCTTGGGACAACCACTTATCTTTAGTAGAATTTGCTTATAATAATAGTTACCAAGCCAGTAACTAGATGGCTCCATTTGAGGCTCTGTATGGTAGGAAATGCAGATCTTCCTTATGTTAGGATAAAGTAGGGGAGAGAAAATTATTGGGCCCTGAGCTGATTCGGCAGACAATAGAGAAGGTGCAGTTGATCAAGGGATGACTCCGCACAGCTCAGAGCCGACAGAAGAGCTATGCTGATGTGAGAAGAAGGGAGCTAGAATTTCAGGTTGGAAATCATGTCTTCCTCAAGATATCACCAACCAAAAATGTGATGAGATTTGGATTAGAGGTAAGTTGAGTCCACGATACATTGGGCCATTTGAGATTCTGAGCAAAGTAGGGGAGGTGGCTTATAGCCTGGCATTACCTTCGGCACTCTCTGGGGTACACAATGTATTTCATGTATCCATGTTGAGGAGGTATTTCTGACCCCAGCCATGTGATAGAATTTGAGCTCATGCAGTTAAGGAAGGATCTAACATATGAGGAGCATCGTGTGCGTATTGTACCGCAAGGATCAAGTTTTAAGATGGCATAGCATTCCCTATGTCAAGGTTCAGTGGAGTAACCATTATGAGAGGGAGCTACTTGGGAGTTTGAGGAGGAAATTAAAGAGAAATATCATCAATTATTTGTAACATAGCATATGTAAATGGAAAGAAGATTAATCATATGATTAAAGCTTTGGATTATAAATGTTATATAAAGTGCATTAATGTTGGCCCAGATGGCAACCCAAGAGGGGGGGGGGGTGAATTGGGTTCTTAAAAATTTAAGACTTTTGAAATGTTTTAAACAGATTTGCTCAAGATGTGCAAGTGAGTGAAATTAACTAAGAAGCAATGCACAAGCAAATAATAAAGAGAGATAGAGAGAGAAATATAGCACGGCAAACACAAGATAATTTTATAGTGGTTCGGTGCAACCAACACCTACGTCCACTCCCAAGATTCACTTGGGTCCACACTATAATCTCCTCAGATTACAGTCGAGTTATTTTCAAGCTCACAACTCAAACTTGTTGTTTTTCCGGAATCACAACGAACCCAGCTGGTTTTACACGGGCTTACCAGCACAAAACCCTACACGTTATTTTTCACGGGCTCACAACTAACCCAACACAAGCACTCCGGCTTGCAACGAGGAATAATAACCTCCACTGATTCAATCCACTGATTGAATCAGCAAACAATCAAAATATCACAATTTAAATATTGAAATGCTCCCCTTGAGCAAATATACAAATAAAGAATAAAGGGTTAGAAAAGCCTGATAAGATAGAAGATGGATGTGGCTTTGGCTTCTTCCTTCTCCTCTTTAACTCCTCTTGAAGTGTTGAATCAGGCCTCAGCAAGATCCTTGACCGTTTGAAAACTTTGGAGTTGAGATGAAGCTTTTTCTCCTTTTGTTGAATGTTGAAAATCCTTCGATTTGATCTTTAAAAAGCTCTTGGATTTTCTTTTGACTTTTGTGGATTGAAGATCTGGAGCAGTCGGAACTTCCTCTTTGATTTCACTCCTTTTGAATCACTCTACTTTGAGCTAGAAGATTTTTCCAATAAGCTCTGTTTTTCCCTCTTTTTGAAAGATATTCTTTTCTCTCTTTTTGATTTTCAAAATTGATATGTGATATGAAAAGAGCTCCTCTATTTATAGAATCTGCAAAATATATCCGTTAGAGACAAGGAAAAATAGCCGTTATTCAAAAATCTTACCGTTGAAGTGACGTGTCATCGTGAAAAAATATCGTCCAGATTGCTGGAGTCAACTCATGCTTTTCCTGAGTCGGCTCGAGCTCGTCTTACCAAATATAGAAATGTTTATAAAGGTTAGGGGTCGACTCGCCAGAAATAAAGTGTCGACTCCTGATAGTCGGGAGTCGACTCGTGAAAGGCTTGGGGTCGACTCGCGAAGTGCTCAGAAAAACACTCTTCTAGTGTCTGAGCGGAGTCGACTCGCACAGTCAAGGAGTCGGCTCGACAGAATCAGGGGTCGACTCGATAAATTTCATGGGTCGACTCGACACAGATGCACATTTCTGTACACTGAGCGGAGTCGACTCTGAAACTCAGGAGTCGGCTCCGGAACGTATCAAAAATCAGAAACTTTCTGATTGACATTAAAATCGTTCCAGATTCATTTAATTCATTGTTTTGACTTGAATTCAATAAAATTGACATTAAGAATTGATTCAAGAACTATTCCAAAAACTCATTGAGTAAAACATGAATTAAAATATCTTTTTGAAAGATTAAACATTGAGCTTAAGGTTACTTTCAAAATTGATTAATGTCAAACTTTAACATTTTCATTGATTGCTCAAAATAAATTTATTACTCATTTAAATAAACTCATTATATCTTTTAATGAACTCAATGGCTTTTAGTAATCATCAAATCAATTAAGTTGGGGCAATTATGTTTCAAAACTTTCTCAACAATTAATTTTGAGGCCGAAATTTTTATAAGAAGGGAAGGATGTAAACCCACGAAACCGGATGGCAGTGTGCCACCGTGGCCATACCCACACACGGGCGACACTCCAACTCTGCCAGTCAAAGAAGGGGGCGCCGACGTGCCCCCTCTTCACACGGACACAGGGGAGGGGCTAACCTTCCCCTCGCCATGATATAAGGAGGGGAGCACCCCCTTCTTCTCCATGATCACCATCCCCCTACCCGTGCCGACCGCCTCTTCGCATCGCTGCCCTCCAGCAAGGTAAGAGAGAGAGAGAGAGAGTTGAGCGAGAGAGAGTTAGGGAGCCCGTAACCATGGCTTCCCTGTGCCAATCTTGGTTCGGGCCCGACGGCGTGTCCGTCGCCTCACCGGCCTGAGCCTTGGCCGGTGTCCCACCGGCATCAGAGGCAGCATCCGGTGGGGTACCGAAGGTGAGAGAGAGGGAGGAGAGGGCCGAAGGCCCTTCTCCTGGGCGGAAGCCAAACCACTATTGGTTCAGGCCCGGCGGCATGCTCGCTGCCTCGCCGGACCTGGGCGGTTGCCGGTGGCCTCCATCGGCACAGGCATGCGTTCGATGGGGTCTGGCCGGCCACTATGGTCGGCCGTGCCGCCGGCACAATATTATGCTACGATAAAACGTAAGAGAGAAAGAGAGAGAAAGAGGGAAAGAGAGAGACGAGGAAGTTCGGCCTCGGCGGTGGCCAGCTCCGGGCCGATCGTCGACGGCTGGGCCATCCCGAGAGGAGGCCGGCGGCAGCCTTGGCCACCGGCACAGTTTCTCCCTGTTTCAGGTGAAACAGAAAAACTGGAGGAGAAGGAAATGAACCATGGGCCGATTGGGCTGTCCGGGGATTGGGCCTTGTTGGGCCGGCTCAAGAGCCATTTTTGAGCTACGTTTTGGGCCATGTATTGGGCCAAGAATGGAAAAGTAAAAAGATGGCCTGGATCAGTGTTGATCCTGATTTCTTGGGGTATTTTTATTTCCCCATTTGGGTATATATATTGAGAAATATTCAAGCCCAAAGTTGGGTCCAAGATTAGTTTGGATAGAATTTAATGGACACTTTATTATTCAAATTTAGAGACTTAATTGTGTAAAATAATGCTGTAGGTACCAAGATGTCCAAATAGCTGGTTTACAGTTTGGGATTAGCGTACTGAGGTAAGTAAGCTAATTATCATGATTTCATAAATTAATTAATATATAAATCTTTGGATTTATAGTATATGCATATTTATAAAATGAGACAAAATGAAATTTGTTATTTAATTTGATAAATAGTACCACGAGTATACAATTGGGTATCTATTATAATTATATGTGATTGCTAATATTTACAAAGTAGTGGATTATAAATGTACAAATATTGAATGATGTGATTATTTTGGCTTTGCAAAATATAATGGTACTATTAATATATTTTTATGCTATGAATGTACAAACCACTATATATGTGATATGAGAAGCTTATGCTTATGATGATGCATGATGTGTTACATGCAAATATGACGATGATATTGAGATATACTTATATGTGTCGCCGTGGTTCTCATATGATGTGAAATGCCAAGTAATACGGGACCCACCTCCACAGGGAAAGATATGTGGAGGACACATCTGTATGGTGTGTTGTGATTGATTATGATATATGGCATAACGTTGGTACCGGGACCCTTCCTCTTAGGGGACATTTAAAAGTGATACAGCAGTTGGGTGTTGTAGGGCCATGTGACACATAAGGAAATAGTAATTATATAAATACAGTGGGTTTGTTGACATTGTATATTTCGGCATTTATTGTATGAATAATTTTTCAAATTATTTTAAGCAATGATATGCTTACTTTGATAATATTGCAAGTGTATTTGAAATTGGAAGCTTATTATCGAAAAGTTGATTTGATTTGATGAAATGATGAAATGATTAATTGATTTATATATATTAGGCTTGCTTATTGAGTGTGAGCTCATATAAATCTCATAATGTTTTTCAGAGCCACAAGACTGAAGAATGGATTTGGATATTTGGAGCTTCTATCAGAGTAAATTAAGATCCAATATTTTGTTGTAACCCCATTGATTTATGTATGATGGGCATATAGTTCAAAACTCATAACTATGGCTTGTACTAAAGTTATTGACTCTGAATGACATAGTAGTATTATCCTTTCTTGAATAAATTGGATTATTACAGGATGCCTTGCATGCCAGGCATGCAGTGGGTTGCCATCCCTGGATCCCACATTGGGTCTGGGGCATGACAGGAGGTCTGTCTGTGCCTCCGAGGCTTCTTGATCCTGTTCTTGTGGGCCTTGTAGGATTGGTTGTGAGCCGTATGGTTCTTCGACTTTGCCATTTCTAAACCTAAAATCAAATTGAAAGAGTGTGAATACTAGGGAAAGACAGGAAAAAAATTGATATTACGAACAGAGTAATCTGCGATCGTGTTGCATAAGCCGATCTAATAAAATGAACGAAGAAAGAATGGATGGAATGCAATACATGAAACGACCAGAACAAGCCCTTCTCCTACGATCTAATGAAACAAACGAAGACGGGCGGTGGAGCAGAGAGCGCAGACGGCAGTGTCGGAGGAGGAGATGCGGCTGAACAGGGTAAGGGCATCGGCAAGGGAGACGCCGGCGTCGTAGAAGGAGCAGGGGAGGGTTGCGAGGTCGAGGGAGGCGCCGACCTCAGCAGTGGCGACGGAGAGGGAGTCGAAGGTGGCAAGGGCATCAGAGAGGATGGGGGATTGGAAGATGGGGGGAGGCGACCGGGGGAAGAAAGGGCTTGGGCAGAGGGTTTCTTCTTCTTTTTGAGAAATTTTTAGGAAGGGGAGGGTGGTGGGGTTTAGGTGATTGGGCATGGGGGCATCAAAACCCTAATCCCGCATAGTCGTGTAGTCTTCGCAAACAAAATCTCGATGATAGAGTTTTCGCAACCTTAATCCCATGTGATGTTGCGGTGAAGTCTTCGTAAATGATCCTAATCCATAATAAAATTACGGTTGAGAGAATGAAATTTGAGTTTGGATATCGAGGTTTTATTTAAGAAAAAAATGAATTAGAAAAAAAAAGATAAATTTTTAATTTTATATTAGACTGTCTTAATTAAAAATATAATCTTTTTATATTATAAAATAATGTAAGACTACGTTCTAATTAAAAACGTAGTCTTTCTATATTATCAGATAATATAAGACTACGTCTTAATTAAAACATAGTCTTCATAATATAAGACTACGTATTATTTAAAAACATAGCCTTTCTATATTATAAGATAATATAAGACTACATCTTAATTAAAAATATAGTCTTTCTATATTATCAGATAATATAAGACTATGTTTTTAATAAAAGATGTAGTCTTTTAATTTGTAAAAAATTATAAAAACGTAGTCTAAAATATTAGACTACATTTTTTATGAAAAATATAGTCTTTTTTCTAAAACCTACTGTAGTCTATTTAACTTTTGTAGTAGTGATGATGGCCAGTGGAGTCTTCGCAAACGAAACCCTAATCCAGGACAAAACTGCAGATGGAAGATGAAAGAAAGAAATTTGACTTTGAGTATCGAGGGTTTCGTTTAGAAAAAGGGAGGAAGCAAATTAGGAAGAAAAAAGATAAATTTTAGTTTTATATTAGACTATATTTTAATTAAAATTGTAATCTTTTTATATTATCAGATAATATAAGACTACGTCTGAATTAAAAATATAGTCTTTTTGATATATTATCAGATAATATAAGACTACATCTTAATTAAAATATAGTCTTTATGATATATTATCAAATAATATAAGACTACGTCTTAATTAAAAATATAGTCTTTTTATATTATCAGATAATATAAGACTATGTTTTAATTAAAACGTAGTCTTTTTATATTATCGGATAATATAAAATTACATTTTTAATAAAAGATGTAGTCGTTTAATTTATGAAAAATTATGAAAACGTAGTCTAAAATATTAGACTACATTTTTTTACAAAAAATATAGTATTTTCCTAAAACCTATTGTAGTCTATTTAACTTTTTGTAGTGGTGGTTGAGGTTATATGCTTAGAATAGAAATACCCATATATCCTAAACTTGTTAGAGAATTTTATCACTATCTTAGTTTTGCCGGTTGCATAATAACCTCTAGTGTGAAGGGAGTAAAGATTAGCCTTGATATAGACACTCAAGGAGCCATTCTAAAGGTCCGAACTGTAGATTCCTTTGAGGATTCAGATGAAAATAAATATTGTATAATAGTAACTGTTGTCAGTACTAAGGAGGCCACGAATTATGATAAAATCTTTGGAAGACATCTTAATCCTGAAATGCGGTTGCTACACAATATCTCGTCTAGAGTTTTGGCATCTAGGAGTGGTAGCTTTGACTATGTTACTGATAGAGACCTTACCATAATGTATCATGTTGTTAGCCAAATTCCTATGAATTTTTTTAGAATTGATGTGCAATGTGATGAGAGAAGCTATGGGAAGACCTAGAACGGCCCTGCCCTATGGCCTTCTTCTTACCCATGTGTTCAAATATTTTGGTATCAAACTTAAGGGAGAAAGTGTAACTAAACTTAGCCATACAAACTATTATGATGAGCGCACCCTTGGTCGTATGGGTTTAGTAAAAATAGATGGCCAGTGAATAAGGAGCAAGGAGAAGATGCAAGAACTTGTTGCACCTGCTCAGGGAGAGGAATCTTCTTCATTCCAAGTTTATCATCCTTCACCTCATGCATATCCATCTGAATTTAATGTTAATGAATTCATGAATGTTGATCCATCTTCTTGTGATCCTAATCCATCATCTGCACTAGAATCCATCCACCATCCACTCAACCAAATCTTATTCTCTTAAACAATGAAGTAGCATTTGGTTAGTAGAATTTCTGAAGTTGTATTCCTCAAAAGCTCCGGGGGAGTTCATCATCCTCTACTAATACTTTTTTGGTCCCCCACTCCTCATCTATCTATGCTTATCTTGATGATTTGGGAAATCGAATGGAAACATTGGAGCATCAAGCCATGATACTTAGTGGAAGGACATTCCACAGGAACGAGGTAGTGGATGTTCGGAAGATTTTTCAGAAGATTATTCGGTTGCGGGATGATTTAAATATTTTAATTGAATCAACTAATTTTACAAGTACTGAGATAGCATCAACCAGGCACGAAGCTCACAATGCTGAAGAAAGACTAGCATCTCTCACGAATATTGTCTAACACACCCATAGTTTGATCCAAGAGGTATATCATGTTGTGCAGCGGCCTCAGCAAGATATTCTCCGTAGTCCTGCTCTGCATCTATTTGCTTGGCCCTTAGTATGTCGCAGGACATCTGGCTCTTCGTCCTCCCAACCAAACTTCAACCAATGATCCTCTATTTCTCTTTGGTTTGTATCACGTTATGACTCTATGTATTATTACTTTGGCTTGTATGATGCTTATGACTCTATTGGCTTGTATGGTTTGTATCAATTTGGCTTGTATGGTGTGTATGGATTGTATAATGTGTATGTATCAACTGCTTGATCTATGCAAGATTGCGCTCATTTTTGTGCTCTTATGGTATTTATCTGATTTATTTCCTGAAAAAAAAGATATATAGTAAAAATATGCATATCCTTTCATCTTCTTTTTAATTAATGACAAAAGGGGGAAGAATAGACAAGACATACATTCTGATTTTTACAATCATACCTTCTGTTTAAAAAAAAAATTGAAAAGCATATGTTCTGATTTGACACACACATAGTGTATTTAAAAAAGGAGGAGAAATATTTTATGATACAATTTTTGAAAATTTGCCTTTGACTTCAACTTGCTAAGGAATGATAAGATCTGAAATGATTTTTATATATTGTATACTTAATGGTTTTATCATCATCAAAAAGGAAAAGATTATTGACCTCATTGATTTTGATGAATACAAAACAATTAAGTATAGTACTAAGAATTTTGTTGAGATAGTGATTTCAAGGAATCCATCATGAAGGGAGATGTTACTTCAAATTAAGGTATCCCATATATTAAAGGTAGCACAAGTAAAGAGATATGGGTGAAAGACAAAAAAAATTTCAAAAAAAACTTTTGCCAGTAGGCTTTTTCAATTCCAAACTACACAAGTAATTGCATGTTTCAAGATTGCTTTCATTTTCAAACGTACGTAACTAGCTTTGGATATTTTTCATGTTAAACTTGTTTTCTGAAGCATCCATGTCTATCTGAATTTTTATTGATTTTATCTTGCNTTTTCTTCTATGAATATGAACTTGAGTTACAAAATTATGAGTGTATATATATATATATATATATATATATATATATATATATATATATATAGAGAGAGAGAGAGAGAGAGAGCTTTGATTGTATATATAAATCAAAAAAATATAAAGATGTAATACTTTAAAATTAATTTCATATTAAATAAGAAAAAAAGATTTAAGAATAATTTAAGTTTATCTATTATCAATTAATTTTTACTTAATTTTTTATGATATATAATTTCAATCTACTAACAGATTAATTGGGTCAGCAGATGGACTTCATGCATTATAAATAGTATCAAAACTGGCCCTTAGGGTGTTACAAATCATATCCGACCTAAGCATGCAAAAGTTGATGCGTAGAAGGAAAGGATTATTCATAAAATGGTGGTTGTAGAAGAGACTATCCGAATGCACGAAAATTAGTGAATAGAAGGAAAGAACTATCTATAGGATGATTGCCGTAAAAAAAAAAGATTATCTATAGAATGATAATCGTAAAAGTTGATGGATAAAAGAAAAAAAATTATTCATAGAATGGTAGTAAAGTTTCGCTATTATATGAAGCTATCTTTATAATAACAATTATAAAGGATAGATTAATATTTTAAAAATAATTCTATATTGAATAAAAAAAAAGTTAAGGGCTTATAGCTTAAAGTTATCTATTATTAATTAACTTTTACATAAGCTTTTGGAATCATATGGCTTCGATTCACTAACAAATTAATTAAACCGAAAGATAAACTTAAGGCATTATAAAAGAAATAATATTATCTATTAAAATTATATGAATTATGGATGCAAATATTTATCTTCCATTGTTATTGGACAAATTTTAGGTGTGAATATATTCTTTTTATCATGATTAAATATATCATGAATGTTTTTTTCTTCTGCCGTGCTCTAACCACATTGGCCAGAAAAAAAAGTAGGCAGATGGATGAGTGAGCCCCATAGCCTCACAACTAGACAAAATTGGCCGGCCATAAACAGAGCCTAATAGGACCCAAGCTTAGCACTAATTGGACTAGACCGCCGACCCAGAACTTGTGGCTATGAATGTCACAAGGCCAAATTTTCAAGGAAAAAATATAAAAAAAAAAGGCAGAAAAATACAAGATCAAGCAAAACGTGATGCGTGTTCTTCTCTGTCATAAACTCCGTGGAGTGGTTGTCAAACGTTTAACACGATTAATCGAGTTGAAGAACTGAACTACCGACAGTCATGCTGAAGTTAAATAAATGAAATTTTTTAATTCTTAATTATAAGAAAAAATATGATAGATTATCTAAATAAAATGAATTTATCTATTAGAAAAAAGATGAAGTAAAATAAAAACTGTTCAAATATTTTTACAAAAAAAAAAAAGATTGCTTGCAAGAAAAAGAAAAAAAAATAAAATCTTACAACATGAATTCATCTTTTGCAACACCAATAATGATTCTGAAGAATTCAAGCTCATATGCTTTTCAAATTAAGCCACGTGGATCAGATTGCTTGATTAACAAGGTGACTGGCTTTGAATTAAATACCGAAAAAGACAAGGGGGTGTAGCATCGCATGACACGACACGTACGTGCTTAAAACGTTCCAAGTTGGAAGCAGCCTCGTGACCTTCGTGGCCGTTGCTTGGACTTTCTTTTAAACCACAAGTCGGCAAAAGATTCCTCTCAATCGCTCTAAATAAATAACTAAGTCTGGCATATTTTCCTCTCGTCTCACACACAACACAAGCTGTGATAAATTAAATTTAATCTCATATTAAATAAAAAAAAATTTATTATATATTTAATCATATACTACTAATCATATTTTTGATCATATAATTTCGATCTGCTAACAATATTATAAATGGTATTAAAGCTAATCCAAATCTATTAACCGAGTTAATTAAATCAGTAAGTGTGCTTAGAAGTGAAGTTGGTAAAGAACTATCAATGGAATGATAAGTGAATTATGACTAGGTTGTAACATGGAAGGAAAGGTAATATGCTCATATTGGATGAAGAAGTGTTATGTGCTTCCGACTTAAGTTTATCTGTCATCAATTAAGTTTCACTCAAACTTTTGGGCAATATGGTTTTGGCTCACTAACAATAGCAGGATTTAGAACGTTAGAAATGGTATCAAAATTGATCCGAGCGTGCAAAAGTTGATGAATGATAGAATTATGTTATGGCATGGAGAAATACCAATGATCGAGTTAGTTATAGCATGGTTATAAAGAAAAAAAAATATCTTAAATTTAGTCTCATATTGGATAAAAAAGTATTATGTGCTTGTAATTTAAGTTCATCCGCTATCAATTATTTTAAAATGTATAATTTTAGTCTAGCGAGTCAGCTTGGAGAGTTATACAAGTATAAAGATATATCATTATCATCAATATAATTTAAATTCCTAGTTGTATTTTGAATATTTTGAGACTTTTTTTTTTTTTGATAGTTTTGACCGAGTTTTAATTACCCAGAGAATATTTTTTTTTGCTATCCAGTGGCATTAATTCCAAGTACAAATGTTCACTAACACGGTCATTGCATTCGATGGCATTTCTGGTGTTTCATGGCGTGTCATATATCTGGCCCCAGTGCCATCGATTACACGAAATTCCGACGAGGGGGTCGGCCATCAGCAAGCAAACAATTAATGGGATCCAAGTCCTAAATTCAACTTCTGCACCATGTTTTATTAATTTGACGCTGAGGCCAGCCAAGTTTGACCAGCAGTAACGAGACTAGCATTAATTACGCAAAAAACATAAAACCATTACCTAGCTAGCTATATCCTAGCAGTTTTATTTTTTTTTCCTTTGCAAGATGCTATCCATTTAGGATTCTGATTCAAGTTTCTATGGGATAGAAGTCATTTTGTTATTCCATTCTATTTTAGAGAAA
The DNA here is from genome assembly GCA_900491605.1 of Calamus simplicifolius. Taxonomy (NCBI): domain Eukaryota; kingdom Viridiplantae; phylum Streptophyta; class Magnoliopsida; order Arecales; family Arecaceae; genus Calamus; species Calamus simplicifolius. The sequence goes on from UESW01002568.1 coordinate 198,333, forward strand.
TTTTAGAACTGATTTCAGCCGTCTCTTCTATTTTACTTTTAATACATTAATACTATAATTTTAAATATATTTAATTTATCATAAATATATAATTTTTAAGATTTAAATATATTTAAAAATTAAATAAAATATTAAAATATGTTGGATGTTTGAAAGAAGAAGGAAAGACTGAAAGATAGAAAAAAAGAAAAAAGAAAAAAAAAGAGAGAAAGCGAAGAACAATTACTCTAATATTATTTAAAAAAAAAAAAAAAAAGGAAGAAATTAAATTCATTTCAAACTTATAAACATATATTTTATAAAAAAATTAAATTAATTATATAAATAAATTTAAAAGATGAGATAAAAAATTATAAACTTATTTTCCTTTCGTTACTCTTATTCTTCTCTCTCTCCTCTTTCTCCTTCCTTCCACGTAAGAATCCGTAAAATTTTTTTTTTTTTCTTAAATTAACCTCCATCTAAAACATATGGTAAAGGTTCATAAATATTTTTTAAAAAAAAATTTAAATAAGTATCAATTGAAAATTGAGATGAGACGAACTCAACTCGACACATCTGTATTTTTATAAAATTTAAAATCTTAATTGAGATGATAATAATAAAAAAAATAATTGGATGGAATATAAAATAAAGTTTTTTTTTCCTTTAAAAAAAAGATCCATGATTATCTAGCTGACCAAACTATTCCACCGGCATTGTTATATCTTATCAAAAGAGGAATGAAAAAAAAAAAAAAATAGTTGTCATTGGTGATTGGAGGACTACACGAAGAATAGGCATTCGGATACGCCACAATGGAGGCCAACATGATATCGTTCGCTGCGTAAAGAAGTATTATATTCCCATGGTGCCATAGAATAATGGGATTTTGACTGAGTTGCCGCTCCACAAACGCTCCGCTGGTAGTGGAGGCTAATCCAAAGTTGCCCGGCACTTTCAGCAGCGAGGCTTCAAAGCTGCAGGGTCTCAGTGGAAGGTGGCAAAAGTCACACCCTCTATTCCATTGCCACATAGCATGGATTGTCCTGCACGTAGTTATATTATCATTTGATGTCTATCTAGTTAGGCAACATGTTCATATTCCAATGGTGGGGAGAGCTGGACAGCACGTTGTATGGACTTGGGGAGTTTTTCTGCTTCCATGCTTTGGAAAAGAATATGTTCCCAAGAGTCAGAGCTAAGTCTAGCCACTGAGACTCTTACTTTAGATTTTTGCTTCTTCAAGTGATTAAAATAAGGTTTTTTTTTTTTTTTTTTTTTTTACAAACGGACGATCACACAAGTCTAGTGTGAATCAGCCCAGATACATCAGAGGATAAAATTTACTGCAGAAAAGTAGAACAGGGGACACCCGATGTCCATAACCAAGATCCAGTATACTGAGCCATAAAAGAAGCTGTCCAGTCCGCCACCTAATTGGTTTCACGAAATATATGACGAATCTGGACAGAGCCAACCTCCCGAAGCATAGACCAAATATCCCTGAGGATCGGGTTAGCAGTACCAATACCGCAATGCTCGTTCTTCAACCAAGAGATAACCGTCATAGAATCACCCTCAACCATGATCCTACGAGCGTGAAGAATCCGAGCAGCATAAGAAATACCCGCTCAGGCAGCATAGAGCTCGGTCATCGGGACAGAGGAGTCAAGAGAACCAAAACCTCCAGCAGCCAACAAGTCTCCCAGTGGCCCTCGAATGATGAAAGCCGAACCAGCAACTCTACCACGGACGCTCCCGTCAAAGTTGATTTTGACAAATCCTGGGGGAGGGGGTTCCTAAGAAATAAAATCATATGTCGGTTCGCTGCCGAAGCAGCAGGGGAACCCCAGAGGCCAGAAGAGTCAGAACCAACTCCACCAATAAAACGGGCGCATTCCGCCATCAACGATCTAATCTTCCTCACAATCCTATGAGGCTCAATAGGGTCATTAGAGAAGATGAGATGATTCCTCGACATCCAAATCTGATAAGCCGTGACAGCCCAAAGCCCCCGCTTATGCTGAGAACCCCACCGAATATCATGGAAAAACAAAGATCGGGGAGGCCATACCATCCTGCCTACTAGTATAGCCCATCAAATACCATATCCGTTAGCTCTGGAGCAAAGGAAGATAGCATGATCAGAAGACTCCTCGCTTTGCCTACATAGAGGACAGGACGGCTGAATAGATTGACCCCTACGGGAGAGGAGGGCACAAGTTGGAAGGCAGTCCCAAAGAAGCTTCCATATGAATAACTGAACCCTAGGAAGAATAGGAAGCTTCCAAATCCAAGCAGCATCCTCCATACACTTAGGCTGAGGCCTAAACATCTTCATAAGGTCCCTAGTGGGGGCCCTAGAGAGACAAGATCTGCCAAAGCCTAGAATCAACAGAATGACCAGGCATAATAGGCAGCGAGAGAATCCTCTGAGAGAGCTCCTTCCCAAAAAAATAGGTCACAGTAGGAATATCCAAGCAGGGGATCAGAGGAAAGCAAATCCTTAACCTTTAAACTGGTGGGAGCTTCCATATTTATAAAGGAGGGCCACCTCGAAAGAGGGAGCTCAGAAATCTAAGTATCCTGGACGACATCTATCGAATAACCATCTCCTATCATCCAAGAGATATTATCCCTGATAGACTGACCATAACTACAAATCTCCTTCCACAAGGAGGAGGAGCCCTGGGGCGTAATGGGCAAGCTGGACGACCAGTCACCATACCTCGCACGCATCAGAGAGCTCCAAAGACACTGCGGCTCCAAGAGGAAATGTGAAGCATGCCTGGCAAGAAGAGCTTCTCTTCTAACAATCAAAGACTGAATTCCCAGACCACCATCTTGGATAGGCATACATACCTTATCCCAGGATAATAGATGAATACCATGGCCATCTTGCATAGAAGCCCATAGAAAATCTCTGAAACATCTCTCAATCCTCCTAAGACAAGTAATCGGAATGACAACATTCGAAATAAGATACAATGGAAGAGAAGAGAGTACCGAACGAATAATAATGACCCTGGCCATCATAGATAAACTGGTGACCTGCCACCCCTCCACACGCTGTCGCACCCGCCTCTCAAGCTCAGCATAGTCAGAACAGCGGGGCCGTCTACCAGTTATTGGATCCCCAGATACATAAAACGATCAGTCTGAGTAGTATACCTGACAGATTAATAATGGCTTCCTGGTAGTTCTAGAAGTCTTCGGGCTGAAACATATAGATGACTTAAGAAAGTTAACCCTTTGACCCGAAGCCTGACAATAGCGCTGCAATATAGTATAAGGAAGCCGCATTATCAATAGTGGATGACCCAGAAGAATACAGTCATCGGCGAAGAGAAGATGAGAGATCGAAGGACCCACACTACCGACCATGTACGGAATAATCCGCCGACCCAGTTGGGCCTGATGAAAAGCACGAGAGAGATCGTCCACAGCTAGAATGAATAACAAAGGGATAAAGGGCATCCCTGTCTCAACCCCACAGAAGAGTGGAAATACTCTGTCGACAACCATTGATGATCAAAGCAAAGGAAGGCTTCTGAATACAGGCCATGATCCACTCAATAAACAAATCATCAAACCCAAACTCCTGAAGAGAGCGGTGAAAAAAACCCAACTCAATCTATCATAAGCTCTCTCCATATCAAGCTTAACTTCCATAAGACAGCGACTGGCTGGAGCTCTATGAAGATCGTGCATAAATTCCTGAGCAATGAAACATTATCCGATATAGAACGCCCTCTAATAAATGCCCCTTGTTCAATAGAAATGAGACGAGGAATCACAAGACGAAGACGGCCAGCTAATAGGCGAGCACATACCTTATATAGGGTAGTGCACACACTGATCGACCGAAAATGCTGCGGGAGAGAAGCCGCCGAATGCTTGGGCACCAAAGTAATAAGAGTCCGATTCCACTCCAAAGGGATGTGCTTAGATTGGAAAACAATCTGAATAGCCTGAACCACCTCTGGCCCCACAATATCCCAATAGTGACGAAGAAGAGAGCGGAAAACCCATCAGGCCCAAGGGCCTTATCTAGGCCAAGCTCCCAAAGAGCCATCCGAATCTCCTCCGAAGTGATAGGCCTAACAAGCATAATATTATCCTGAGAGGAAACCTTCCTGGAATCATGCACCCGAACAATCGGAGCCCCATCACTGTGGATTTAGCCCATCTAGATTGAAAGAAATTTAGAAGCAGGTCCCTTATAGATTGCGTATCCTCCAAAATACGCCCCTCCCCATCGACTAACCTCCGGATCCTATTAGCGGCACGCCGCTTCAAAGTAGCATGATGGAAAAATCTGGTATTACGATCCCCCTCACAAATCCATTAACCCTGGACCGCTGCCTCCAGAACATCTCCTGCTGCCGAAGAAGAGAATGGTGACGAGCGAGCATGTCCCGAAGAGCAGAGAGATCCGAGTCCAACAGAAACCCTTCCTGGTCCTCCTTCAACTGCAAAGCCGTAATATAGCTTCAACCAGTTCAACTTGTCTAACCAAATCCCCCACCTCCCGCCTATTCCAAGAGGAAAGACGACGTCTAGCCAGCATAAGATGTCGGGAAAGGCGATAAATAGCATTACACCTGACAGGAATATGCCACACCTGAGAAATGATAGACGAGCAGCAGAATGAACCGTCCAGAACTGCTCGAATCTAAACTGTCTTCGCCTATGCAGATCAGCCTCCGTCGAGATCAAAATAGGGCAATGATCAGAAGCAATCCTCGGAAGGTGAGAGACAGTAACCCCCTGGTGCATATGGAGCCACTGGGCCATAGCCATAGCTCTGTCAAGTCTCTCCCAAACACGAGCAGAGCCTTGACGGTTATTACACCAAGTGAACTGGGTCCCGAATGCCCCAAATCCAAAAGCCCTGAAAGCCAATAAAGGTTCTAAATTCATTGACATCAGCATAAGCCGAAAACCATCTTCCACCACGCTTTTCCTGAGCCTCAGTGATACAGTTAAAATCTCCAGCAATAATAGATGGGATACCCTGGGCAAGGAGGGAAAGCAACTCAGACCAGAGGACCCGTCTCTCCCTATAATCCGTACTGGCATATACGGCCGAAAGAAGCCAAGGGTCAGACGACCCCTTAGTGACAACAAGCCCAATCTGCTGGTTGCACTGATGGAAGGCATCAACCGTAACAGCCGAGGCATGCCAAATGGCCAAAATACCCCCTGACAAACCATCTGCCTCCACAGCATACGAGGACCAAGAACGGGAAATCTGTCTCCGGAACCGAGCCAGACTTTCACCGGACAGCCTAGTTTCAAAAGAACATATATATCAAAATGATATAACTGCACTAATCTGCCAAAAGAGGATCGAAATGACGGCTTTCGAGCTCCTCTAACATTCCAAATTAGGATTTTCATTTACAAACTGGAAGAGGTAGGACCCCTCCCTGGTCCTCTACCATAGCAATATCAGTAAGGCACCCAATTGACAAGGTGCCACCCTCAGTAATCATTGAAGAACCGGCCTTCAGGTCTTCCGAGTCAATGCCTAGTGCAGCAGACTGGGGAGACTGGGCCAATGGCAGGGAGCCTGACTAAGACCCGAATGCTCTCTTACAGGATCCTTCAATGGGGAATCAGCAGCCCTATCAGGACAGGGACTCATAACCATCTGACCCCCTTCCTGAAAGCAGGAGGGCAGATTTAATCTGTCTGAAGAGACTATAGACGCCCCAGAGCTCTTTGACATAGGAGCCTTGCCTTTTTCCTTCCGTTTTTCTGATTTGGAGAAAGACCTCGGAGCCGGACCATCCACTGGTCTGGCCCTCTTAAGGGGACCAGGAAAACCATCCCGACTAACCTGGTGCACACCCGCACCCGAACCCGAACCAAGGGAGGCAAAAGATTCTCAATAAGCATAGGATGTATCAGTTCAGATTCCAGGGGCCCCTCCTTCTCAGCCACCAACAACCCTTTCTCTGAAATTTCAGAACTGGCACAAAGCCCTTCTCCCGGCACGGACTTAGTGCCTAACTCTCCCTGCTTAAAAGCCACCACTGAACCAGCCTTAGCTTTGGCTGGGAGCACCAACCTTCTGAGACGACACACCCTCCTCCGAGCAACCTTCATGGGGGAACACCATCCCTCAACATCAGCAGCACCAGAGCGGCGATGTGCTTGGGATTTTTGCGATGAAACTCCACTGCCAGATGCTCTCGACGAAGGCACTGAATCCGCTTCCTCCTCTCATCCCGAAGGCCATCAGAAACAACCGACGTTGACGAATTGCAGCAAGCCAAGGACCATAGACCGGGCTGTGCTCTGCTACCTCCTCACCTGACCCAGACGACAGAGAGCATGGGCCATCGAGGTAAATCGTGCCACAGAAAGAGCAGATCCCCTCCAAGTTCTCAAAAGCAAATTGCTACCAAAACGGGCGATTAATCCCTTGAATTCGAGTTCCAGGCCGGAGCGGCCGACGGAGATCAGCCCGGATACAAACCCTGGCAAACCCACCTCTGCATTTCGCCAGAGTGGAAGCATCCGCACAAACAAATTGACCTGCTGACTCGAGAATCGTCTTGAGGAACTCCACCTTCCAAAATTCCATTGAAAGATTAGGCAGACGAACCCAAACCATTGCCAGAGGAATGGCGTCCTCTGCCGGGATGAACTCCGGCTTCCAAGGTTCCATCCCAATAACCTGGCCATTGACGACCCAAGGACGATTCAGCACCAACTCGCAAGCCTTCGGGTCCTCGAATCGGAAGATATGGCATCTGAAAGCCAAGCTGATCGAGAAATCTCCCCCTGAATCCTGGCACGCCTGAACTCCCTGACAAACGCTGTAGCCGGAACCCACCTATGGAAAGACGAGTAATAATGGCACTCGACTGCCCTCCAGCCATCTCGGCCTCCAACTCCTCCACAGGGACTTGGACCACGTCCGGAAAGAAGCCTCCAGCCGCTCCACCTCAATGGCGATGGAGAGACCCAATGGAACCCGGAAGCAACCGCCTTCTTCCCAGAGGCCCTATCGACGCTCTTCCATCAGACGCCATGGGAGGCAACGGGACCACAAAGGAAAATATCCGTGGAAGACAGCCGGAGAAGACAACGATCACGAAGATTGGGAAGATCAGGAAAAAGCACGAATCTTAAAGCTATTCCTTTAGACAGAACCAGAGCTATGTCGCGCACGAACCTCAAAAAAAACCTTAAAACAGTTTTGGCTTGTGGGTATCCATTTACGTTGTACCACAATATGGTCAAGACTTTGAAAATATCCCCACCATAATTGACTTTCTAGTTGATTAGTCAAACAACAGTTTTGAACATCCCACAAAGAAATACGCAGACGATTGCAGACAGATGAATAAAATACCATCCATGTCTCCGAGCTGCTTATTGCTTTAGTGCCAAGTAGTTGTCCAACCATTGGGCTTGAAAACTTTATCAAACAAATCTTGGGGAAAGGCTCTGCTAAAATTACACAGCATATGAAATAAAATGCATCCCTTCAAACCCCACTGCCGAGAAAGCTAACCAGATAACCAACCAAGTGCTTAATAATATAATTATTCTTCTCAACATTGTCAACTCCAGCTCCTCGTGAAAAAAAATCTACTGAAAAAAACACTTCTTACGACAACCATCTACGAACAAGCCTAAATACGTCTGGCATGGCAAGCTTTATAGAAGAAGATCCTGCAAACTCCACTTATGCTCAATTCTGTCAGCAAACACACATTTTCATTAAGGCAAATTGCACTCAACTTTATCATTTGTTAGTATCTTCATGACTGATGCCAGAAAATAGCCAAGGATGGACGCTTACAGTTTGCATATCTTACAACCCTGCCATCAACTTATAAATGAAATGGGAAACATAAGTATTAAAACCGACAAATAGACTACTTTCTCCCTTATATTTGTCATATAAACCTTGCAATGTAGCTTAGAAGCAAAGACACATGATGCATAATAAACAAGTAAAGGGATAAGAACTATTATTATCATTGGCTACCCCGTCCTTCCCCTTGAAAAGAGTAAGGATTAAACAGTGCGAGGTATTCCACACTCTTATTTTGAACTATCAGTTTACTTCGATGCCATCTGCCCGTTCTTCTTGTATTTCAGTCTGAGTTGTTTCTGGAACATTGGAGGTCTCCACCTCAACAGCAGAATCAGGTGCTTTCACCACCCTCTCTTCTCCATCATCAGAGCTCGCCACGGACCGCTCATCCCCTGACTGCTGCTTTTGACCAGATGATTTTGGGTGCCGGATGGCAGCAGCTGCTTCTGGCATAGCAACCGCTGGTGGCTTTGGTGGGACCCATCTCCGCTGGCCAGGCCCCTCGCTGGTTCCGATTCCATAAGGGACCTGTTTTGGTTCCTCCATTTTGGGCTCTATTTCAGTTGTTTTTGAAGTTCTTCTCCACCAAGGCTCTGAAGTCTCATGAGTCTTCCCATTCGTCTGAAAGTAGGGGTCGGTGCTCTCTTGTGCTTCAGAAGTCAACCCTTCGTCACTTGATGGGATCGGAGGTCATAGCTGGGTTTTTTGCTGAGGTTGCTGACGCACCTCCCAATATGGCTGTTTGATGCAATCACATCAAGTACTCATCAGCAATGTTCAGCAGGTATGATATAAGAAGAGACACCAGTGCATATATACACACAGAAAAAAGAAAAAAAAAAATCTGACTTCAAAATTAGAAAAAGGTAATTCTGTCAAAGAAACCAAAGGTGGCAAGTTCTTTCATTTTCTTATGATAGGAAAAATATACCTAATATTTGAAAATCCTTATAAAATGTTCTTAATCATACAAATAACAACCCGTTCACACAAGGCCAAACAATTTCATATCAAGAAAATAGCTAAGGATATTAAAATGAAAGGCTGCACTATCATTATTTTAACAGATAAGGAAATTATGCTAGATAACTAAAAGCACAAAAGCTTTTGCACAAACCTTTGGTCTAGCAGCTGAAGGTTTCATCAGAGGTTGATCAGGACTTGGATGCATGTCATTAATATCCTGGACATAAGAATAAAAAGGAAAATGAATTAAAATTATTTTGTAATGAAGGGAAACCATAGTCCACTGCAGAATATTAGTGGAATTAACAATCTAGTTTAATTCCAGGAGGCACCACCCCTCCTGAATAACCATAATCAGAAGAATCAAATATTGAAACTTGTAAAAGCAATTTCAATTCCCAAATAACGGGTAAGATAAGATATTCTAGCATGCAGATAAATAGCAATTGTTGTGTGTAACTACTAGAGCGAGCAGTATAAATATATGCAAAATATTACACTTAAAACCCCCACAATACCCAAAAATATAAATAAACAAATCAAAATAACCTAGTAGGACAGGGGTGTGGGGTGGGGGGAACCCATAAGTTTGTCTGGATCTTTAAATAGTTACATTTATCCCCAAAAGACCTCAGAAGCAGGTTAGCTGATGATGCGGAATCCCTAAAAAAAGCAGGTATAATTTGCTAAATAAGTCATCCAAACATGCTGAATGGACATGAATGCTAATCAGAAGGCAGCGAGAATAAGAGACATGCATTCCCCTCATATATTTCAAGCTCTAGGTCTGCATAAATGGAGAACTACGATTCAATGTCACAGGCAAATCCAATAGACAATTGTAATAGGAGTACGCATGTTTCTGTTCAAATATTGCATCATTTCATGCTCATTGCTTGAAAAGGAAAATTGATGAAGGACCAACAACTAGCATATTCTTACTTCAGGACTCTCATTTGTCAATTTAATCTTGTTATGGCATCCATTCTCGAGGACCGGTTACTAAGGGGCCAATATTGACATGAATATTCCCTCCATTTAGAACCCAGAAATAGTCTGCATATAAAATTATTTTACCTGGCAATTTTTAGATTAGTTTTTTCATTTATTTCACTATTTGTTCAAATTCCTTTTTTAGTAGGGTTAGTGTCAAAGAATCTACATTACATTAGAAAATTATCTTGATATGAAGCAGCTTTGCCTCTTTACTCTTTATATATTGTTCTGCAGGAAACTATATTTCAGGGGTTAGAAACAGGATTAAGTTTTTTGTGTGGAGAACCTTTCTTCTTCTTGCAAATAGCATATCCAGATATTTTAATTAAGTTTTAGGTTTTCTTCTTCATTGAAAATTCAAGATGGTAGCACAGCAAGAGATTTACTCTCTTGAGTGATTCCTCCTCGACTTTGAGCTAGAATTCCAGTAAGAGGCTCAATTCATATTTAAGTAATTTTTATTTCAAGTTGCAAATCTGGAAGCCAACCTCAAGGGCAAAGGACAACTGAGAGCAACAAAGACACCATTGCTGTTTCTGCAATTTCAGTGGCCAATTTAAGTTCTTTTTTTCAGAAATGCCTATTAAGTTACTTCAAGCCTACTTGTGGTCTCAGGCATCAATTAGACTCCTCAACGTTGAATGGTAAGTGCTGGAATTAATTTCACTTTTCTAAAATAACTAATGAACAAAGAAATTCCGGGAATATGAAATATGGTTTTCCATTACTAGCTTGAAAAATCCAATTTGGGAATGCCTTATATCAGGGTTTCAATTACTCAGAGACAAGATAGAAATATCCAAAACATTGCTGATCCATTTACATGTTACACAAGCATTATTCACATACTAACAAAAATGAACCTCATCAATGAGGACAAGGTGAGTTTAAAAACACCATATAATTTCATGACCATCGCTGCCACGACCTTAATTAAGTAGCCATCATCTTATGAAACTTGATTTTGTAACTTCTTTTAAGCAACTGATAACTTGAAAACCCGGTACGAAAGATAAAACAGCCAGCATTCAGTGTCACAAATTCCAACGAAAAGATTTAGAAGCAATTTGAAACATCAATGCAGAGAATAAGAAAAAAAAAATACATCATTCATGTTTTTCCCGCAAGGGTCACATCAAAAGATGATTTAAAGAAAGTGGAACCTATGCTCACATAGCATATAAAGATTCTAATGGCACATTTTCTGAACGAGCACTACAACGAGTCACCTATTGGCTATCAAAACATGTATGCAGGGCAAATGGGAAAGATTGCAGCATTAGAAAGCACAAATATCACTTCCTTTCAATCAAGCAATTGTGGTGCTTGATTGATGTTGTCTTTATTTTTCTATTTGGGTTATGAAAGTATAGACAAGAGAATGGAACTATATACCTCCACAAATGGCTTTGTGTGTGGTGCAGCTATAGACTCTACTGATGCAGGTGTGGACGAAGGCCTCACTGTTCAAAAGCATCAGATAGATAAGCAACAGAAGGGAACGTGAATTGCAACATAAAGGTTTTTTTTTGGGGGGTGGGAGGGTTGAGGGAGTGGAGAAGAAACAGATGGCTACCTCTTCCAAAGTCCATATTTGCCAAGCCATTTATTGTAGCTTGCTGGAAACGAAAAAGAATAGTCAGAAATTTGACAATAAAATCAAGCTGGCTAATGACAATACTCAAATAGTCAAAGAGCTCAAACTTCAAACTGTGTACCAAGTCAAAATTTCAATTTACCTTTGAAAACATTGAGGAGACACTTGCATCAGGTTGATTGGCCTGAGAAGTTCTCCATGAACTGTTAGCTGGCCCTGAAGATTGTACAGAAACATTTAGAATGGTACTCAGCTGAGAGAAAATCATGTCATTGATAGTGGTAATAATATAAATTACAAATGCTTGTGTGAAGATGTCTCACCAGTTGCCATAGCATTAAGCAATGCTCAAACATAGGAGAAATTTAAGACACGACTTGCAGATGCAAGCATAAAATCACTTTTCTGCATCTTCCTAGTGAACCTAGAAGTTTTACTGCTAGAAAACCACCCAATTAGATGCAAGGTTTTCATCTCAACCAAGATCTTGATTTGTACCAGTATTAGCACGCACCTTCAGATACAGCTATTAGCAATATTGGGTCTCCAATATCTCAACCAGCATAACCCAATAAATACCAAGATATTGGCTACTACCAGTGTTTGCAGTATTGAGCTGTACCAGCCAGTATGAGACATAGCGTACCAACATGGTAATGTCTCAGCAATTGGTTCACCCTCATATCATCACTTGATAAAACTCCTGCTGTGAGTTCCAACAGCATATCAGGTGTTGGTACAGGGACATATACCTTATTGATAAGTCTTGCACCAGTAAGTTATCCATACATGGTCCAGTACTGAAAAATGAAAACCTTGGCAAATTACAAATATATGCGCTTCCAGTTGCTGATTTTGGATTTACCATAATGACCAAGAAATTGACATCCCAATCCCAAAATATCAGTCAAAATATCAGAAAATACCTATTCCCTTCAAATTTACCTACCTTACGTATCGGCCAAGATAGACTAAGACATCGCTTCATCTCAGTCTTGGCCACCCACTAGCTTTAAAGAACCTTGATTAGACATATATGTGCACAGAGACACAGGATAAAGTCATGAATGTAATTGTAGGTTGAGTAGAGGGAGTCCTTGAATGATTATTCTGTTTCAAATTTGTCCCCAGTTTCAATTTGCTTGCAGTCTATGAGGTTCTAGTTTTGTAACCAAATTACTAAGTGCTTTGTAAGTTAACAAGGAACTTGGTTGACTTGAATCATCAAATTTATCCAAGTTATCAGCCTACAAAATCACTCCAAGTTATTATTAGTTATTCTTCTCTTTCTCGCTTCTTCATTGGGATTACTTTTTTTTTATACCAAGTTTAACTCTATCCCACGAAGAGTATCAAATGTAACATTTCTATCATTATCCTAGTAAGTTATTTTTCTATGCTCCCTACCATCGTACCCAGAATTTTAGTGAATTTTTCAATGTCTTGTTTTCTGAACATATTAATCATTACTGACCAAAATTTTCCAACCAATTATTAAAGGCTTTTAGTTGTCATCAATATTCAAGATAGATGACTGATTTTTTCACCATTTAGTGTATTCAATTAAAGCAATAACACATAGGATAATTACCATTTGAGAAAATGATATGTACATTTGGTTAACTTACCATTCCCTACTGTAGATCGCATATACTCTTCTATCAGCTTCTCTTGAGAGAAACTGTTTTCCCTTTTGCTTTCCAGCTTACGAATAGCATCACCCATGGATTTCATCTCCTTAACTTGGACATCCAGTGCCCCCATAAAAGCCTCAAAGTACTTCCTCTCTTACATAAGAAAAGGGAAGAAACTCTCAAAGTCAGGAGCCCAACATCAAAATGGCATTAATTATTTACAAGCTCAGAAGAAGGAATAAATTAATGCAAAAGTGAATAACCTTCATTTTTTTCATTTAACAAGTCTTGGCTTGCTTTAGCAACAACAGCAGCAGCTTCTGCTGCCGCTTTTGCAGCTTCTGCTGCATCTTCAGCCAACCTGGAACTCTGTTTGTCTTCCTTATGAGATTCACTTTCTTCTGCTACAACCTTTCTGATCCAAGATTTCAGCTTGGGAACAACCACATTCTGTTAAAATAAATTGTAAGTACAGAAGTAACCTTTACTTAATGGCTCCTGAATCTAAATCAGGAAGGATGGGGAGAAGAGGAAAAAGGGAAAAAGAAAAATTTGGGGGGGGGGGGGGGGGGGGGGGGGGGGGGGGGGGCATGAGTCACAGAGAGAGAGAGAGAGAGAGATCAATCAGCAGCAAAGATTTAATTGCTGGGTGACACTGGACATGCCGGCTGGTTGCTGGCATGGAATATGCCACGCTAGCACATGAGCTTGCTGTGTTGAAACAAAAGAAACTAAAAAATATTTAAAATAACTTAAAACCCTTTTTCATTTAACAATATATAAAATCAGATTTAAAAGTTGATGCAGCAATTTGTGCCAGGTGCCAGTACCAGCATGGCATGGAATATGCCAGAGAGCACTTGAAATAACGGTTAGCTGCAAATATGTTAAAAATCTTAAGTAAACTGCAAGACTAAAGCTGTGGAGAAATACCTTAAAAGAACAGCTGTACCAGCACCTGAAGCAGCTAGAACCCCTGTGGCAAGAAGTGCCTGGGACCAGTGAAATCTGGATCGCTGCAAACTTGGAGTCACGGAAACACTGCTAGCAGGAGGAGCAGCTGGTTGTGAAGCTTGTACTGGGGCTTGGGCCCGCAAGGCCGTAGATGGTTTTGGCTGGACAGCTGTTAACAACCAAACAAATCAGCCATTCAAATTAAGGATAAGAGACAGATGAATTTGTTTTTTATTTGAATTTTATAGAAATTTTAGTTATTTTCTTCAAGTTTGCTAAGATGTAATGTGTAGATAATAGATTTTGCTAGCTAGGATTGTGAAATATCATATGAAAGTGGCAGTTTCATCTGACAAGAGAAACAAAAGGAGCTGCTTAAACGCGAAAGTTTTCTTAGAAAAGCCTTGATCAGATTAGAAGTATTGCTTTGGGTGGAAATTGTCCTGATAAGTCATAGTTGACTACATTGTCACTTAGGCCAGACCTAAATCCTAACCACAGCCATATTATATTTAAAATTTTTCTTCATATTATTCAACTTATATGGATGCTATGAGAGCAACACTCCAATGTACAAAACATAAATTTTGTACACAACCAATCTCAAGCAGATATAAAGTAGAAGGGTTGCAATAGATTGATATTACAAGAGCGCTCAAATCAAAGTAGATGAAGAAATAAAAACCACAGTATATTAGTTATAATACATATGCTATTTTTCTACATTGATGCAAGTAGAGCAACCAATTTAGAAATGAATCTTAAAAAAAAAAAAGGCTTTCCTTATCTCACCCATCAAGGAATTAATTGATGGAGAATTCCACTTCCTTTCAACAAAAGTTGACATCCAAACATTATTTCAGATTATCTTCTTTAACTAGGAATCTGGTTTGAGGCTTCCATCCAAAAACTTTAAAAAACACATATCCCTATCCAACCAATTCCTTGATCTTTTAATCCTCAAAATGAGGGAAAAAATCTTTACCAAATCTCAATGATCTATAGCAATCCACCCAAAGTTGCCACACATATAAATCTGGATGGCAAACTTAATATAAAGTCCAAAGTCCCAGGATCAAAGTATCTAACAAAGGTTTTATAGCTACCTAGGATCAAAGTTTCTAACCATGGTTTTATAACTACCATTCTCAGGTAAAATAAACAAGCATTACAAAAAAATAAATAAAAAGTATAAGAACAACATTGGAATATAAGCAAATAACAAGTAATATAGAATACCAACTTAAAACAAAAGTGATAAGTTGCAACACAAATAACATTAAAATCCTTTTCTGTTAACTCTTGGTGGAGATGGTGGTGCTCTAAGGTAGTTCAGTAAACACAAGATTTAGTTGTTGGACGGCATTTATCACTGCATACTGTCAACCATGGTATCAGTACCAACTTTAGTTACAACATAATGCATTGGGTTCAAAAAGATTACCCTGATTTGTGGTGGCAGCCTCTACACTAGTAGCATTTGGAGGAGGGTCCTGCAATACATATGAAACATTAAAACAGCAAGAAACATTATACCAAGCCCCACAAGAGAAGGAAGGGGGGAGGGAGAGAAGGCCTTACAGGTACACGGCGAAAGGCTTCATCTATTTCCTCCTTTGTCAGACCTTTCTTTTCAAGAAAGGAACGCCTGTGAATGATTGGGGAACCCCTTACTCTTGGATGAGATAGAAACTTAATAGCATTCTGCACTTGGTCCTCCCTTATTGGTTGTGGGATTGCAAATACTGGTTCTCTCGAAGTTTCATGGCAGTGTCCCCTTTGACATCCTTCCCATTCACCTCCGCTATCTTCTCAGGCCCTAACGTCAGACGGTGCAACCAATGTTAATGCGCCAATAGCATAGGCTCTTTACTCTTCGTAATTTTACAGGGATCATATGACAAGCCCTTCATTTCCCAGAAGAGTTCAAGCTTCCAATGAAAAAATGCGACCATTTGCCATGCCTAACATGGCTAAACCCATTATTCAGAAAAGCTAGTTATTATTGATATTTTCATTATATTGGAACCTGTTGTTTGTAGAAACAATAATTTATAAAGCAGTTCAAGAACTGTAGGATTTAAGCAAACCTGGTGTACTTTCAAAATGCTCGAAAAAATTAATTAACCTCGTCTAACCATTAAAAAAAAAAATTCATCATTACATTAGCTAAGGCTAGTTCAGTTAATTCTCTGTCTTTGTGTTATCCAGTTTATCTTGTTTTATATGTAACACGACTTAAGCCTCTAACATAACCCCATGTTAGTACCTAAGGTGAATTTCACATCTAAAACCCTGACTTTCTCCCCAAAAAAAAAAAGGCTTCTTAATCTAGTGAAATCGGTCCCCAAACTTCCTCCTTTTCCAATAAATAGAATCAGTGAAAGGCAAGCGAGACGCTTCCCAAGATGTCCAAAAAAAATAGGGACAATTTTGCCGATAAAAACAGCTTTCTTCATCTCAAAACGAAAAATGATTAACCAAGTTAATGATTTCTTTTCCTATCCAATCGTAAATTCTCCTATGCTCCGATCAAACCACTGCCACGACGAATTCTGATCAGAGATAAAGGAAACCCCGAAAAAAACATTAAAAAAAAAAAAAGATTGCAGGTCGGAAACCCAGCGGAAACAAGGGAACAGGAACTTAAATTGGGACAAAGATTGGAAGATAGGGATTTGAGGAAAAGAAGAAATCACCTTGATTTGGGGGGAAATCGTTGGGAGAGCTTGGGGAGACGCGGATTGGGCCGCCATCGCCACCACCGAGTCCCAACTCCCACCGCCGTCTGAAACGTTTGGGGCTAAAGAAACCTAAGGCCCTGGAGGACTAGCAATAGCAGAAGAACCGCGACGACTAGAAAACGACAAAGTCCATCGAGTGCTGGACCTGAAGGTAAAAAAGATAGGAAAGGCTTTCAAGCTTCTAAGGATTGGGCTGGAGTGGATTGGATGGATTGGATTTTATTTTAAGAAAAAATTTTGTATATCGCCCTGGTGTAGCAAGGTTTATATAGGCTATATCGTATTTCTGATTGGTTCACATGAAATCTATCGGACGATATGGCTTCGCTGATGTTACGTTCTGATCGTATTTTCTGATTGGTTCACATGAAATCTATCGGACGATATGCTTCGCTGTGATGTTACGTTCTGAACGTAACGATCATTAAAAGTAGTTCACTTTTTTTAAAATTAGCACACGGACGAAAATGCCCTTTCCCTCCATCTAGCGCATTTTACGTTGTATTTCATGCCAGAAGAACTCTCCTTCTTCCCGGTCAAAGAAAATATTTCAGCTTCGAGGCTGGAAAACCTGGCTACTGGAGTCTGTGTACAAAAACTTCTGAAGGAAATGTCATCCGCAGCACAAAGTAAAAAGTCTTTCTTCCCACTTCTTTCTAAAGCTCCTTTATTACACCAACAGTTTTTCTGGTTAGAGTTAGTTAATGCGTGACCAAACCGTTTAATGCGCGGGTAACTACCTTAGAACAAAATAGTTATGACATTCTGGGAGTCATAACTATTTTGTAAGCACGAATGTCATACTCTTTTAACTAGTGTTATACCTCATGAAACCCCTGATAACACCGTAGTTACATGCCTAGAACACCCGTGCTCCAAACGAAAGCTGGAGAAAAGCCTCGCGACACCGTAGTTACAACGCTACGACACCCATGCTTATAACCTTTGCGATCTTCGTATGTTGCTTTCCGGGGTGTCGTAGTTTGATCTATGGGGTGTCTTTAAATGCTATAAAGGGTGTGTCGTGCTTATAAACGACGCTGGAGAGCAGGCCCGCGACACCCCGTATGGAGAACAATCCCCGCGACACCCCGCTTTAACAGTCACGTCATCGGTGTCGTCGCCTAAAAGCTAGGGTGTCGTAAGATGAGAACTGGGGTGTCGTTAACAGCCTGAGTCGGTGCTGTCGTCGTTCGCGACACCCCAGTTGAAAATTGACGACACCCTAGCTCTCATCTGACGACACCCGTGCTTAGAACTGACCACGGCGAGAAGGCCCGCGACAACCAAGTTACTAAAATTTAATTTTATTTATCAAAAAAAAAATACATTAGCCCTCACTGGGGCTTGTCTCCTTCGGTCGCTGTCGGCGGCGATCTGGCGCTGGAGGGACGCTACTTGCCCCTCCAGGTGGCTATTGGCCCGACGCAGGACCTCTATCTCTTTTGTTGAAACGGCCAGGTATTGCTCGGCCGCCTTGTGAGTCGCTCGCTGATTGCGAGCGACTCAGCATAAACCTCCGCATCGATGGTGACGGTTGCGCGGCGGCCATGGCTGCCAGTAGATCTCCCTCGCCTCTGGAAGCCATCTCAGTGGTCAGTTCAAGCTGGAAAGGTGATTAACGATGGCATTCCCCCATCCATATTTAAGGTACTCCTGGCGGGTGTTTCGATTGCCACGCGCCACCATCTCAGTGGGCGGTTCACAGGAATCGAATCGGTGCGCCACCCGCCCCCCCCCCACGTTGAGTTTCGAGGGATGGGGAACAGAACAGAGTTTCGGGAAGCCAACCGTCGTAAGTTTAACGTCGTCCCAAGAGAAAATTCACGACACCCAAGGATGATTTGGATTTCGGCCGAAACTCCTTCGCGACACCCCTGTTGAAAGCTCACGACACCCTAGCTTTAAGGCGACGACACCCGTGCTTAGAACTGATCACGGAGAGAACCCCCGCGACACCCCTTGTCGAATTCGGCCGAAACTCCTTCGTGACACCCCAGTTGAAACTCACGACACCCTAGCTTTAAGGGGACGACACCCATGATTAACACTGTTAATGCACGGGTGTCGTCGCCTTAAAGCTAGGGTGTCGTGAGCTGAAATCCAATTCTCCCTGGGGTGTCGCGGGGATTGTCCGCGGTCAGTTCTAAGCACGGGTGTCGTAGCGGGCCGAATTCG
>UESW01002569.1:0-52602 GCA_900491605.1 Calamus simplicifolius
ACAATTTTTGTGTAGATTTTTAATAGATCTCTAATAGTTGATATCAGAGTCTTAATGCCTCTGCCTTATTATTTTATTGCCAGTGATCTCATTATTTGAGATTTAATTATTTGAGGATTTAATTAAAACTTTTAAAGCAACTTATGTTCTTGGTCTATTTCTTTCATAGGGATAATCCAAAGAGGACGCTACTGGTAGTATCTTATCCTGAATTATTTGATCCAACAGACGTATAGCAGGGATATTAGGGACTACCAATAATGAAGCCTACTGATAGTACCTTAGTATATTTTGTTGGAAAGAGATAATCCCTTTTTATTTTTTGGATTGGATAAGACTGAAAATTTTAGGGATAAGAGAAGACTTGAAACACATATGTATACGCTTTCCTTAAAGCGTATTTGTCCTTCCCCTCTCTTCAGAGTTGCTTGTGGGATTAATCTTGCAAATAGCTTTTAGGATATGACAAGCCTTGAGAGAATTTGCACCAAAGCAACAGTAAAAATTCTCTACGGAATCAGAACACAGTATTTCTGGGAGAGATAAGATAACATATATTCAATTCTCTCAGTTCTATTTGTCGTTAGTTTTATAAAACAAAGGCACCTTTTCATGAAAGGATGTATTTCTTTAAGTGATCTATCTGTTTGAATCATAATATATATCCTTTTAAATGATATATCCATTTGAATTATAACGGTTGATTTTGAAAGGCATCTTTTCATGAAAGGACGTATCCCTTTCGAGTGATACATCCTTTTGAATCATAACATATCCTTTCAAACAATATATCCGTTTGAAACTTATTTAAATATATATCACATGCGCGTGCCTCGTGCCTACTTTTATTATTTATCTTCTTATTTATAATTGAACAATAAATCCAACAATCCCCCACTTATTCAAATATAAAGAAATATCCAGAAAAGAAACGGTATATTCATACAGTAAAGTATCGTTTGATTTGAACTTTACCTTAGTGTATGTACCACAAGACTTGTCGAAATCCTAGGTAGCATAAAAGCTTTGAACCTATTATTTTTAGTGACAAAAACGGTGATATATACACATAAAAACTCTTGTGTTCATAAATTCCACACCAAACTCACTTAGCACTTATGGCCATGTGCTCATTCTGATTCATGAACTTTTTAGAGAGAGAAAAACTCCAAATCTCCTTGAGACGGCACCATCTCTAAGTTCATATAAGTGAATTTCTTTAGTATCTTTTGTTACATTTAAGATACTTATCTTAATAGACTGAAATTCATTAAGAGTTTTTAATTAACTCAACCCTCAAACTGTAACATTACTTCAGCACTTTACATCTTAGATAGGGCTTATTTTAGTGCTGATATTTCTCTATTTATCAATAATTTATTTTTCTCATTTAACCTAAAACTAGTGATTGACTAATATTAGGTTGAGTTTCCATCATTGATAATATATATTTTTTTAACTTAGGAGTTTTAGCCCCATCTCTCTAGATGTTGATTTCACTAAGTTTCTGGCCAAAGGCTTAGTAAACGGATCCGCTAAGTTCTTACTTGATTTTACAAAGTAAGGAAGATAATTCCATCTTTAATTAGATTCCTTATATAATCATGTCTTAGACTAATATGTCTAGACTTTCCATATATATATCACTATATGCTCTAGCTAAATGGCTTGACTATCACAATGTATAGATATAGAAGATAAGTTCTTTGATGTCAAAGGAATTTCTAAAAGAAAATCCCTTAGCCATTCAGCTTCTTTCCTATTTCTGCCAAAGCTACAAACTCGGATTCCATAGTTGAATGTGTAATTAAAGTTTGTTTCTTGGATTTCCAAGATATAGCACCTCCTCCTAGGGTAAACACCCAACTAGTAGTAGATTTATTGTCTCCTACACTTGATATCCAACTGGCGTCAGTATATCCTTCTATGACAGCAGGGAATTTTGAGTATAATAGACCAAGATTCTTATTTTTCTTAAGATAACCAAGAACTCTCTCAATGGCCTTCCAATGCTCATAGCTTGGGTTGCTAGTAAATCTACTTAATTTACTAATAGCAAATGCTATATCTAGTCTTGTACATTAAGCCGCATACATAAGACTACCAATAGCACTGGCATATTCAATTTGAGCTACAACTCTTCCATCATTCTTTAGAAGCTTGATACTTGGATCAATCGGGGTACTAGCTTCCTTAATTTTAAGTGGTTGAATTTGTTCAACACTTTCTCTATATAATGTGTTTGGCTCAAAAATAACCCCCACTATCTTTAGTTATTTTGATACCTAGAATGGTATCTACATGTCCAAGATCCTTCATTTTGAATGTGGAAGATAGAAACCTCTTGTTTCTATGACACCTCTCTATCATTGCTCACTATAACATAGCATCAACATATAAACAAACAAATATCACATATTCATCACATACTTTTGTATAAAAACATTTATCGCAATGTTATGAACAAAACCATTGAAAGAATAGCAAATTCAAATTTTTCATGCCACTGTTTGTGTGCTTGTTTAAAACCATTTAGTGATTTAACAAGCTTACACACTTTATGTTCATTTTCAGGCAAGATGAAGCCTTCTGGCTGTTCCATGTAAACCTCTTCATTAAGATCACTATTTAAGAATGCAGTTTTAACATTCATTTGATGAACATGAAGATCATGGATTGATGCTAAAGCAAATAAAATTATAATGGAAGTTATTCTTGCTACTGGAGCATATGTCAAAATAATCAATTCCTTCCTTTTGTCGAAACCCTTTGGCTACTAATCTAGCCTTAAAAGTATGAAGAGTTCCATAGTATGATGCTTTCTTCTAAACACCCACTTACAACCAATGGGTTTAGAACCATGGAGTAAATCAACAAGTTCCCAAGTGTGGTTTGATATAATAAAATCCATTTCATCATTTATAGCATCTTTCCAAAAGCAGCATATCTAGAATACATAATCATTTCAAGAAAAGTTTTATTTTTTCTTTCAGCCAAACCATTTTGTTCAAGTATTCAAGGTGCAGACATTCATGAATAATACAATTTTCTTCACAAAATATATTAAAATCGTTTGAAAAATATTCTCCTCCTCTATCACTTCTAAGAACTTTGATTTTCTTCTTAATTAATTTTCTACTTCAGCTTTATAAACTTTAAACATTTTGAAAGCCTCATCTTTATGTTTCAATAAATAAACATAAGTAAATCTTGAGCAATTATCTATAAATATGATAAAATATCCATTACCACCTCTAGTTAACATGCCATTTAGTTTGCATCTATTTAAATGTATGAGATCTAATAATTGAGAATTTCTTTCAACATTACTAAAAGGTTTCTTACCATCTTTGATTTAACACATATTTCATATTTTTAAATTTATCAACATTATCACAGAAAATTAAACCACATTTAATCATTCTCTTCATAGTGCTAATTCCTACATGTGCTAATCTACCATGTCATAAAGAAACAGAATCAACCATATAAGCAGAAGCATCATTATTATTAATAGCATTGTCAGCAATACATAATATGACCATTCCATCACATGAATAGCCTTTTCCAACAAAGACACCATTACGGAATAAAATTAGTTTTTCCGCTTCACACAGATTTTATTTCAGGTTTTCTCAAAAGATCCCCACTAGCTAGATTCCTATTCATATCATAGACATGAAGAACATTAGTTAAGGTAACTTTCTTTCCAGAAGTGAAGAAAAGTTCCACAGTTCCTTTGCCTAACACCTTGGATCAGCCTTCATTTCCCATTTGAATCTCATGTCCATCAATTTCTTCATGATAGATTTTAAACAGTGACCTATCATAACAATATGGAATGTGGCACACGTATCATACCACCAGCCCGGAATCTTGCCTTGAATAGTGTTGATCTCACTCACAGCAGCAATAATCTCTTCACTGTCCTTCACGGAGTTCACCTTTGCCTCTTGGTTAGCTTTCTTCTTAAACCTGCAATCACGAGCATAATGCCCAGATTTGCCACAGACAAAACATGCTCCCTTGGTCACCTTTTGGTTTTTAAATTTTTTGAACTTTCCTTGATCCTTTTTAGGACCCAAAAAATTTTCTTTATTTTGGTTGCCTTTATTGGCCTGTGAGAGCTTACTCATTGCATTTGCCTTAGTAAAGCCTTCATAAGAATTTTCATTCTTATCTCTTTCCCTCGATTCCTCTTCGATTCGTAGGTGTTTCTAATTTTCCAAAGAAAAATCTTCAGAATTATGAAGTAACTTTTTTCTATAGCCTTTCTAGGAAGATGGTAATTTGCTATAAGCACCAACTTGGAAAGATTCAGGAAGTTCAATATTCACAGTCCTCAGTTTGTTCAAATCACTTGCAATTCATGTACTTGAGGCAAAATAGGTTTATCATCAAGCATTTTGAAATCAAAATATTTAGAGATAAAAAATTTCTTTGTACCTTCCTCCTCAGCCTTATATTTGAATTCTAGTGCTTTCCAGATATCTCTTGCAGATGGATTATCAGTGTATAGATCATAGAGACGATCTGATAGGACATTCAAAATATGACCACGATATATGAGTTCATCCTCTTGTCGTTTCTTACGTGCTGCCTTTTTCTTTTCAGAGTCCTTGTCAGAAGGTTCTGCAATTGCTTCAAGATCAGGATCAAGAACATAGAAAATCTTCAGGGCTGTCAACAGAAACTTCAATTTATCTTGCCAGCGAGTAAAATTAGTCACATCAAAATGATCCAAACGAACAAGGTCTTGATTCATCACTTTGATGGTGGTGTTTGCAGTATCAATCTCCATAACCGCAGATAACACTTTAAGAATGTTGGGAAGAGATAATCCTTTTTTTGGATTGGATAAGACTGAAAATTTTAGGGATAAGAGAAGACTTGAAACACGTATGTATACGCTTTCCTTAAAGCGTTATTTGCCCTCCCCCTCTCTTCAGAGTTGCTTGTCGAATTAAATCTTGCAAATAGCTTTTAGGATATGACAAGCCTTGAGAGAATTTGCACCGAAGCAACAGTGAAAATTTTCTAAGGAATCAGAACACAGTATTTGTGGAGAAGAGATAAGATAACAGATATTCAATTCTCTCAATTCTATTTATCATTAGTTTTATAGACACAAAGGCACCTTTTCATGAAAGACGTATTTCTTTCAAGTGATCTATCCGTTTGAATTATAACATATATATCCTTTTAAGTGATATATCCGTTTGAATTATAATGGTTGATTTTATAACGGTTGATTTTGAAAGGCACCTTTTCATGAAAGGAATATCCTTTCGAGTGATATATCCTTTTGAATCATCCTTTCGAGTGATATCCTTTTGAATCATGACATATCCTTTCAAACAATATATCTCTTTGAAACTTATTTAAATATATGTCACATGCACGTGCCTTATGCCCACTTTTATTATTTATATTCTTTCTTTATAATTGAACAATAAATTCAACATATTTGACCTATGAGATTCTTTCTTCTTCATGGATATGATTTAAATAAAAGAAATATAACAGCATAATGATTTCAGAAAAAAAAAAAGTTTTGGTGGGGTGGTTAGTCTATTAGCTCTCAACCTTCGAATCACCATATAGCATATTCCGTTTTGGTTTTTTGCGTGGCCTTCATGTGAGCGGAAGCGTTTTGTTTTTTTGCGTGGCCTTCTTGTGAGCGGAAGCATGGTGGGCCACGCACGAATTAATACAAAAAAGGAAAAAAATCTTTTGGCTTTTTTTGTTTGGATCCTTCGTTCTTTCCGATGAAGCTTGACAATCTCTTTCGAAGGAATTCATGACCCTCACGCACTCGGTGTGTCCAGGATCTATGGATTTGCTGATGCCTAGTTTTGCTTATTGGAACCACTATAAATAGGACTTCGGATGGGCACCTTGCCAATCTTGGCAGCACCCCTAGTGGGATCATAAAATAAGGAGCATATGAAAACGTGAAAAGTAACCTGATCTAATATTATTTTAGCCAATAGATAATGGCAGGCGTATGACCACCTTATTAAATAATGCCGAATATATAGTGTGTTCTCGTTTTCCATGAGGCAAGCGAATCGATTGATTTTTTATGAAATTCCTCCCGCAAAAACTTCACCTGAAGTCCCGCTATCCCAATCACCTGTCCGTATGCGCATTTCACTTGCCCATTATATATATATATATATATATATATATCACTATAAGAAATAGTATAATAGTGACGAAAATTTCCATCACTATTCCGTCACAAACTGGGTTTAGTGACGGATTAGTGATGAAAATCTTATCGTCACATTTTTGCCGTCACTAAATTTAGTGACGAAAAGAGCGTCCGTCACAAAATAATAGTAACGGATTTGTGACGAAATATTTCGTCACAAATTTATGATGAAATATTCCGTCACAAATTTGTGACGAAATATTCCATCAAAAATTTATCACGGAACATATTTTTCGTCACTAATTGTGACAGATTAGTGACGAACCATCCGTCATTCATCATTCCGTCACTATTACATCACAAATATTTCGTCACTATTTCATCACAATTTAGTGACGAATTATTGACAAAAAATTTAGTCACTAAAACTTTCGTCACTAGTCCGTCACAAATATTTCATCACGGTTTAGTGATAGATTGTTGAAGGAATGCATGTCACTAATAGCTCCATCACTATGCCATCACAATTTGCTGATGGATTAGTGACGAAAGAATCTATTAATCATCCGTTATGTTCCATCACTAATCAATCACTAATATTTTCATCACTAATCCATCATTATTATTTTTATCAGAAATTCATCACTAATCCATCATTAACCTAATCAAATTTCATCCAAAAAGGATCCACCGCCAAGCAGTAGATTCTGGAATCATTTCCGATATATCTAATTAATGCAGTACTAAGTCAGAAAAGTCCATAGTCAACTGTGGAACTTTGAATAAATTCATTGAAACGTGAGCCACCACCAACTCCATTAATTAAATGGGCCAGCCGAGTAGCCGACTTCATTAAAGCCATTATAGACATTTCCACACATGAACCCCTGGTATGAGCACAGCACTAATCTCAAGTTAGAATCACTCGCTTTCTAAAACAACAAGCTTCGCCAATCTTGGCTTAATTTATCATTTACTAAATTCTAACCAAGAAATTAAAACCTTCTAACTGATGGGGCTTCATTTGCTTCAAATGCCTTGGATGGATAGAAATTTCAGCTGCTATAAAATCTTCTGAAACTTTAGGTGCAGAGTAATGAAACATTTCATCCCTATGTTTCGTGATCCGGACAAGTGAGTCCTTGCTGGCCGTGAAGCCTGAAAATACAAAAGAGCAACAGTCAAATTGATGATATGCATTCATGAACATAAGAAGTATAAAATCCTTTACAATCAATGTTTAATAAGCTGACTGATTACTATAACAATTAAGAATAGATAAACTGTAGTTACGTCTTTGCATCCATCTATACTGAGATCATGATATTGGAACTATCGCATGCAATGTTTTAATTGTTGGAGCCTCATATACAACATTGGCTCTTTCCCTAATATAACAGCTTAAGATTTTGAGGTCCAGTGGTTAGTTAACATTCATGATAGAATGCATGGCATGCCACTCAAACTGAGAGATCGTAATGGCATTGTCATCTCCAAAGAGATACAAATTAGATTTTCACTAAAACTGGATTCTATACACCGTGTTCTTTTTTTCATTTTGACTTTTGAGCTTTTCTTCTCTATTGTTTTCTTTCACAAACCTAGTTTAGCATTTGATTTATTTCTCACAAACCAAGAGGTAAAGTCAGAAAAAAAAAAGGTTCTCAGGTTTATTCAATCAATAGAGGTACCCTAAGAAAGATTAACTCCTTGCTTGTTGGTGGATTCCCACAACAAACAACAAAATAGACACTATATTATTTTACACCAAGGAACACCTTCTGAAATATTAGCAACAAATTCATCTATAATTAGTATCAAAATTGGCTTAGTGCCAATCCTATTGTCACGGGAAATATATTGACTAAACAAGAAGATGGCCTCTATTCTTGACCTTTAGGTATATATTAATATAATGTATTTTTAAAATTTTTTGTTCAATTACTCTTTCTCACAACTAAATAAAGTCACTCCAATTTAATTTCTTATTGCTATAACAATTTTGAATATCATCTCCATTCTTATAAATAGGCATCACAATACTTACTCCAATCATATGATACCTTCTTGGTTTTCAAAATGTCAATGACTAACTGAGAATGGCAAGTTAACCCAATATGTTCCATAACTAACCAACTCAATATATATTTCATGTGGCCCTGATATAGGTTGACGAATATAGAAAATTATTGTTATCATAGTCAACACAACAAACTATAATAGTCCAATAGAGTCCAAAATTGGTCATTTCTCCCTCTGAAAACTAGAAAATAAGAAATTTGCACAAAATGAAGTAAAGTTTATTTCTATTCTAGTGTATATCAAATCACTTCCATAAAATACTTGAGCATCCAGACAACTCATTAGACATTATACAATCTTAAATCATGGCCTAAACCAACATTGAGTAAACATCAATGTAAAATATTCGCATGAGTGGTTCATAAACACCAAATAATATTAACCGCAATTCCGCACAGAAATTTACTAAGTTTAAACTAAATCAAACCAGCATGCCTGGTTGTCTGAAGTTAAAAAAATTGATAGGAAGCATCTGTGGAAATAATTTGCAAATATATACTCAAGTAGAGGACTTGCCTGGTAGCAGCCAATAACAAGCAAAGATGGATGAGTGGGATGGAAAACACATGAATGGAACTTGTTTCCATTACAACTCAGCTCATGCACGCATTCACCTTCACTCCCTGAACCAAATGACCACACTCGGACAAAGTCTTCACTAACAGAAGCCAGAAACTCACCTGAAGGATTCCAGCACACAGAATCAACGTGTTTCCTGTGTCCCTACAGTTTAACAACAATGTCACATTAAAATATCACAGGAATATATTAAGCTCACCTGCAAACTGGAGTATCACTAATGTAAATTTAAACATTGACAATCACACATAATCATATCTAGCAATAATTTCAAGAAATTTAATCATAGGAAAGTTGCTAAAAATATAGCAGTGCATGCTTCTGTCTTTGCCTTCACTTCCAAACAAAGATGTTGGCAAAATATAGCAACAACATGCAATCAAGAGATAACTGGGTAACAGTGTGATACAAAATCTCTACTGCTAGAATTACACATAATCCAAAGAAATAGAACAAATAGATATCATTCAGCTTGTCTCACACCAATGTATGGATTCCCATACAAATGTTCATGGGCATATCAGGTGTGTTTGCAGGCTGATAAGCATAAATATACCGTTTGTGGTATTGCATGGAAACCATCACAACTATGGCAGAAAAAACAATACATTAACAAAGGGGATTCTTGACTTTGTTTCAACGATATTAAGGGTACCAATTCATAAGACTAGAATTCCGGTCATGATAATCACTGTTTTACAAATTATTAGAACTAAATGACTAAGATCTCTAAAATTTTGACAAGGCTAAGCAGTCACTTTTTTCTTATGTTGAGAATGAAAAACCAATTTTCATAAAGCAAAAGACTTGATTTGTAAATAGATCAGAGTACCAATTCTAAATAAAATAGGGGCATTTGATAATATGATTTCATGTAACAAAAACTTCTTCAGAAATAAACTTGATGTGATGCTTCCTCTGTATGCTGCAGACATTTTATAGTGATTACCAAAACATCAACAACCAACCTGTAGCGCTTGCCTGCAAGCCTGTGTCTCTACATCTAATATGGAAATGCTGTTGTCAACAGCAGCTACAAGATACCTTCCCTGACATGGTTGAAATCTCATTTGGGTTCCACCCTAGAAGCACATAAACAAATTAACAAATCTAGCACATAATTGAATTTTTCATGAAAAATAATCAAAATATTGCAACAAGAAAATGAATCTTGTGGAAGAAATTAAGCGCATAACTTGTAGCACTATTTACTACCTTAAAAACTCTAACACAGCTACCATTATTGATGCTCCAATAATGTATTTCTCCATCACCATCACAAGAGCATATGAGATCTTCTTTATTTGGGTGAAAGTCCAGAGACATGACTGATGCTGAATGGCCCGTAAAAGTACGAAGTGAATAGCCTTGCTGTACATTGGATTCACTTTGTCAACTAATTTGACTAAGAAGAAATATGTGATTAAAAGAAACAACGCTAGTGAATAAGAGAAAAGGTAATCTGCATTATACAGATACATTTACAAATTAAAACTTTCCTCGTGTAAAGTAACCCACAACACCATAGGTTTCCCGTGCTCTTTTGTCAAAGGTGTGTCAAATCCATACAACCTTAAGGATGACTCATCAGGATCTTCATGAAATTTTACACTAAGAAAGATGCTTCAAGAAATCTAAATATTGGCGTGGACCAAAACTGAAGATTTAGATTCACAGGCTTTATAAATGGAAAGATAATATGCTGAAAATTTTGTTAGCATGCAAATTTTCAAGTCGACAAAATCAGGTGACTTACTCATGAAATAAAGGATCGACATGATCACGACCAGGGTAAACTCTTACTGGCAAGCTCAATTCTTTTGCAGTTTGTTGAACTTGTTCGGAATCTTCTCCATTTCCATATAAATCCACCTATAAAGTCCAGATAATTTGTTTTGGTGTTTTGAGAGTAGTTGAAGAAGCTCTCTGTAGCCCTTAGTCCAGACCATCTTACCAATATAGTAGGCACCCTTTGTAAAGGCCCTCTCCTTCCTCTGTAGCTGCCCTAGCTTCATCTTGCCAACATCAAGAAATTTTGGGTTGACACCATGAACATTGCAGATGATAGATCTTGGAAAATTTTGGGTAGCACCTGATAATCTGATAACCTGTGATAACGTGGGTTGTTTATTTTAAATTAGCATCAGAGCTGCAA
This sequence comes from Calamus simplicifolius, assembly GCA_900491605.1. Classification (NCBI taxonomy): domain Eukaryota; kingdom Viridiplantae; phylum Streptophyta; class Magnoliopsida; order Arecales; family Arecaceae; genus Calamus; species Calamus simplicifolius. Next base: position 10,974 of record UESW01002569.1, read on the forward strand.
ATGATAAATTAGCAAAGTAGCGAACTTCTAATTTACACTATGCATATATAACTTGCTAACGTATTTTGTCATCCATTGCACTGAGAACACATTTGTATATAACAGCATGAAGACCAGCCAGGCAGCATAATAACAATCCTTGTACTAAAAGAAGGAAAGAAGATGATTCTCCTAAGAAAGCATCTAACACATGGACCACAGCTTTCAAAAAGAATTACTTTAATTCAGATCATCATTTTTTCCCTCTTCTTTCATTTTTTACCTTAGCTATCTTGTGTGGAGAAAACTCTAAAGCTTCCATGACATGTCATTTTCTTATCATTTTTGTCTAAGATAAACATCACTTCATTCTTTCTGCATGTATAGTAGTGGACAAATCCAATCAAAATACAATAACATGAGCAAAAAAATGCAGTCTTTCAGAAATTTCATTGTGACAAACAAGAATAGGATAAAATTTCCATAGAATTGCAACCAAATGATGAGGGGATTGGGATGATTGGGGCAGTCCAATGATTCACAAACCTCTGGTGTAAAGCAATCGCACCATTTCTTCCTAGTAAGTGCACGTTTTCTTTTTCTTCTAGACCATGGTGATTTAAGGGTACCTCTGTAGAAATAAGCAGTCATCCACATATACAATAAAGATCATAAATTGAATGAAAAAGGTGGACAAGCCAAAAAATCTAAAGAACTCATACAGATGAAATTCTATTTATACATTAAAGTTCAGAACCTTCTTAAGGCATTCTAACATAGAAAAGAAAGTTAGGAACAAAATGATACATTTGATAAACCCATAATTGATTATAGACTCCACAAATTCTATGACAACTCTCAGAACATCAGTTTGACATCCCCGCTTTGATGTCTAAGATGAGAATCACCGTTACCAGAAAAATATGGTATACTATGAAACCAACGCTCACATGTTCAGCAAGCCGTATAACACCAAGATGGGATCTGGGAAAGTTTTTGCCAGATTGGACCCACCAAACATGAAGTGAAGCAAAAGCAATCATAATGGTGCTGATGATACTTCCCACAGATCAGATTCTCACAAGAAGAATGAAGCAGCTTCTATAGATCTATTGATATCATCACATCCACCAACCGATGTAATCGAAAAAGAGACAAATGAGAAGGCAACCAATGCAATCTACTAGAAAAGATTGTGACCCAGCACCGACACCCGCACACAAAAGTACTCATCAAAATTATCATAGAGAAAGAAGATAAATATTCCCAAAGTCCTAAGTCACTGAATTTAACACAGCCGGTAGCAAGCAGATCAAATAGTTTGAGCAAATAAAGAAAGAAGACAAATGAAAATAAATTAAGCAGTCAAACACCCATTACTCCAACTTCCCTTCTCTTCTCTTCATTAATAGAGACTGAAGAGATCAGTAAATTGATATCTGGAGCTGGAGCTCCAACAAAATCAAAAAACAAAAATTAAGGTGATTGGGATGATTGGGGTAGTCCAATGATTCACAAACCCAATATTAGGAGGATGGCACAAATAGCCTCTAAAACTTTATCACTTGCTTCCTCATTAACCTACAATCATAATGAGATTAGCATATGGCAGATAGGCAAGAGGCACACAGTTTCAGGAACTTACCATACACTAAACAAGTGAGCCAAGTCCACGAATGTTCAATGAGAATAGTAGCACATACAAACAACGAAACCAATAAGCAATTCAACCATTGATGCAGTTACACATTTCTTAGATAACCAAACTAGAACACATTAATTCTATAATAGGAATCAACAAGAATAGATTAAGATGCTTGATTATCAGCACATGCATTTTCATCAAAGTTTAGACATCTCCTAGAGCATTTATAAATTTAAGACAAGCAGGAAGAGTCTAAAGAAAAGAGTCTAAAAAAATCATTGAAAAGTTCTGAGCTTTTACCACTGGATGAAAAAAGCCAAGAAAGAAATCTGCAGGCTCCTAATTTAATGCCAACAATGCAAAGGAATTCTTAGCACAACAGTGCAAAGGAATTCTAATTTATTTCATTTTTAAAGAAATCTTTATACCCAGCACTACTTAATTTGTAATGACCTAAGAGCTGACCCAAATTGGCCAAAAGGAATTCTTAGCACAACCAATGTGAGACTAGAAACACAACCACACGAGTCCTCGCATACTCCCCCTATTTAAGCTCTTGCACCCTTATCAAGTTAAGATGCAGAAGATCCTGATCCATGGAACTCTTGTGCAAAGTCCATATGCTCCATGAAGCGCTTCATCTGCCCCTCCATCTGATGTAGATGCTCCGTTTGCGCATTCAACTCAGCAATCTTTATATCCATCTCTGCTTGCTTCTCTGCAAGCTCATGTTGCTTCTCTGCAAGCTCCTTAACTTGAGCTGCAACCTGTGATGGATATGAGATTCTGCAGCTCTGAAATGAAGTAGGATATAAAGACACTGCTCGTGAACCAAGACCATATATACGCCTCTTCTTCTCTCCACCTGCAGCCTCAAAGTAAAGAGCATCAATATCAATTGGTAGAGGTTCTGAACCCTCATCCAAAGACTGAGATACAGAAGACACCAACTCCTCCATGCGATCCTATAATAAAATAAATTATTTAAGTTAGATTAAGACTTTGAGATTTAAAAATTACAAATACAATAAAAATTAATAGAAATAGTATATAAACATACATTTACTTTTTTGGACTTCGCATCTATAAAAGTTCCATCTTTTTTGGTGTGCACTTTTTTAAATAGCTCCCAACTATTGGGCCGACGTTTTAACTCTTCAGCCTACAACAATAATAAGTTAGTAATTACATGTTTAGATGATTACAAAATAAAAACAAGTACAATTTAAACCATTAAGACAAATACATTGATACTTTACCATTTTTAAAGAATGCTCCACCATAGATCGAGATCCACATGTATGCTTAGTCACACCGGTACCTAGACCATTTGTCTCAGTTAGACGACTTTGTTTAGCTTTATTAGCTTTATCTTTCCAATCTGGACTGCTCCAAAGTTGTTGCCAAGTATCCCAAATTTCTTGAGTAACACAGCCTGGCTTGCCATTCTTAGAATGCCTCCAACTATGAATATGCTTGGTATACTGCATTTTAACATTTTGCCACCAACAGCTCTTAATAGCCTCATCATCTAAAGGGTCCCAAGTGTACATCTTCTGCAATAATTATAAGTTATGAGCACAACAAAAGTGTTAATTATAGAATATATTTTAAAATCTAAACTTATAATTGTAAAATCATTTTTGAATCTATTTGACTCACAATAATAGATATATTAAATATTACAACCTTAAACTCCTCCCAATAAAATTCTCTAAGAGCTGGTGAGATATGCTTCCCACTATATGTAGTTGCTTCTTGTCTTTCATCAAATTTTGAAGCCATATAAGTTGATATTGCTTGACCTGGAGGAAATGAACCGGCACTGACGGGAACTAACCTGAAAAAAAGCAATGGCACAGACAGAAACATATACTATAACTTGAAAACAACAAAGTCTTACACGCACAACAGACAAATATACATAAGATAAAATTAAATAGAGAAATTCTTTACTTATTATCTTCAACTCTAATCAATATCCTGCTACTAGGATTTGTGGATGATATTTCAGAAGGTGTTGTGACTGCAGTATATGCTGAAGACGGTACTGTGAAGACATTCTCACCATGTCCACTAGAACTGGATGGTAAGCTGCTCATAGCCATAAGAAAAATAGATGGAGATTATACCAAAAATAATAAGTGAAAATATAACATAAGACTAGTAATCATCATTATCAAATACAATAAAACAGATCCATTGATGTCCATCAGTTATCATCATCATCAAATTGTGCATTTGTTGCTTATATAAAACATGAATCTAGTAATCTAGTGGTCATCGTCATCATCATCAAATTGAAGGTCTCCATCATTGTTGTTGTCGTCATCTTCTTCTTCTTCTTCACCATTAGTGTCTTCGTCGTCGTCGTCATCATTATCATCATCATCAAATTCTTGTTCTACATCAATGTCTTCATCATCATCTTCAATTTGCAAGTTTGGTTCAATAGTTTTCTCGATTTGAGTATCATCAATATCAATAAATGAACCATTCACATCATTTAGAGACCGATGTCTATCATCTGTTTCTATATTAATTCCATGTTGATCACAGACATCCTCTTGAAATGCCATCACATCAGAAGGCATGCATGCATTTGTGTCTGGCACCTCCACAATTGACCTTGCTTTAATCTTGCAAACAGCTAGCCAATTAGTAGCATTTCTCTTCAAAGTAGGATAACTTACAAAATATACTTGTTCCGCTTGCACAACAAAAATAAATGGTTCATATCTATTGAATACTCTTCCTCTCTTGACTTCAACAAGTTTGTATTGCGGGTGAATTCTCGTACCACGATTTAAGGTTGGATCGAACCATGAGCACTTGAACAGTACAGTTCGCTTGATTGGTAGAGTCGGGTACTCCAACTCCAAAATTTCTTGCAACTGACCATAGTACTCTAGCTCATTTGCACTATGGCTAGAGCCTTTAATGCACACTCCACCATTCATTGTTCTACTATTTGAACCATGTTCCTCTGTATGGAACTTAAATCCATTAACATAATAACCTGGAAATGATTTCACCCTATGCAATGGTCCTTTTGTAAGGTCTTTGATCATTTGGTTATGGATGCTACATGATTGTAAACGTGCCTATATATAATAAATATAAGAAATTAATTAGTTACAAAATATACTATCTATTAAATCAGCATTATATTTTGAAGTATAGTGTACTTACATAATTCTCAAACCATGATGCAAACACTGTCTCAAGTTCTGTATCAATTTGTGAAGCTTCAATATTAGGTCAAAGTTGCCTCAACTCTAATTCAAAGATTCTATAATGATAACAATAAATTTAATGTTATTGTTTAAGATCATATTACTTTGCAATATAAAAAAATACAATAAGAATATTAAAGTATAGTGCACTTACTGAATGTATGGTTTAACTTCTGGACAATTCAATAATATGTATGTGTGAGCTGCATTATATTCCATATCATTTAAACGTCTAAATTTTGCTTTTCCAAATGATCGACCAGCACATTTAAATATGGAAAGCATTTCAGGATGTTCTTCCAAATCAAATCCACAACCATGACTGTTGCGCGACACTTTTCTATGTCGTGTATATACAGAAGGTTGAAAGTAATGTGCACAAAATGATGAAGCTTCTTCAACCAAGTATGCATTACAAATTGAACCTTCAACTTTAGCTTTATTCCTAACATTATTCTTCAACTTTCAAAGGTACCTACAAATAAGAAACGATTTTAACTATCACATTATACTTAAGTTAATAATATATAAAAAGAACTTAGTTTCTCAACTTACCGCTCAAATGGATACATCCATCTATATTGCACTGGACCAGCAATTCTTGCTTCATAAGCTAAATGAACTGGAAGATGTTCCATGGAGTCAAAAAAACTTGGTGGAAATATGCGCTCTAGCTTACATAGCACAATAGGAATCTCCTCTTCCAAACGTTTCATGTCAGCCTCTATTATGACTCTAGCAGTTAAATCCTTAAAAAAATGCTCAACTCTGTCAAAGCTTGCCATACATTTGCAAGCAATAACTCATGAAATGCAATAGGAAGTAGCCTTTGCATAAAAATATGACAATCATGACTTTTCAATCCATACAATTTATTCCCACTCAAATCAACACATCTTGCTAAGTTAGAAACATAACCATCTGAAATTTTAATTTCTTAATCCACTTGTAAAGCTGTTCTTTCCCGTCCTTATCCAATGTGTAACAAGCCTTAGGATATTTATTTGCATTTTCGTCCCGATGCAACTCTGGACGATTGCAAAATTCCTTCAGATCTTCCCTGGACTTAGCATTGTCCTTGGTTTTTCCTTTAACATTCATCACCGTATTAAAAATATTATAAATTTTTTTTTCTCAATGTGCATAACATCCAGATTGTGCCTAATGAGATTGGTTTTCCAATAAGGTAAATCCCAAAAGATACTTCGTTTCTTCCAACCACATCCACATACTCTTTGAATTGTATGGTTTATCTTTTCTCCACCAGGTTCTGTCACTTTCTTAAACCCAAAGTAATCAATTTCATTTATCAATTCCATACCTGTCCTTATAGGTGGTGCACTTTTTCGAACTGATTGTCCCTTTCGAAACCATTTTTTATTCCTTCTCCATGGATGATCATCTGGTAAGAACTTGCGATGATTGTCAAACCATGATGTTTTTCCTCATTTAGTAAGAGTAAAAGAATCAGAATCTCCCATGCAATAAGGACAAGCAAGCTTTCCTGCAGTACCCCAACCAGACAACATCGAATAAGCAGGAAAATCACTTATTGTCCACATCAAAGCAGCTCGCAACTGAAAATTCCTCTTCGTGAAAACATCATATGTTTCTATACCAACATCCCATAATTCTTTCAGCTCAGCAATCAATGGTTGCAAAAAAACATCCAACTTGGACTTAGGATTGTTCGGCCCAGGAATGATGACAGTCAAAAACATATACTCTTCCTTCATGCACATCCAAGGTGGCAAATTGTATGGAGTTAGAATTACAGGCCAAGATGAATATTGTTGACCTGTTTGCCCATATGTTGGAACCCATCAGTGCATAAACCTAACCTCACATTTCGACTTTCATATGCAAAAGATGGATGTGTCTGATTAAAATGCTTCCAAGCAGGAGAGTTTGAACAATGGCGCATGACAGCACTTCCTCGCTTGATTGCTCAGCATGCCACCTCATATATTTTGCAGTTGCATCAGACGCATACAACCTCTGTAGACGAGGAGCTATAGGGAAGTAGTACATCTTCTTATATGAAACATGTCTTTTATGTTTGGAAGATCTACGGCTTTGTCCCTTAAAACGAGGACATGAACAAATTTTGCAACAAGTCAAGTGACTATCTTCACCCCAACATATCATACAGTTTTGCTCACAACAATCAATCTTCTGCACTGGCAAACCCAAACCTCGAACTAACTTCTTTGTGCTGTAGAAGCTGTCAGTCATTAAATTATCGGTTGGAAGTAATTCTGACATCAACTTACAAATTTCATCATAACACCTTTCAGAGATATGATGTTTAGCCTTAATATTCAATATTCTAGCCACTGCAGATAACTGAGAATGGCCATAAGGGTTTTCCTTCCACACCTCTTGTTGTGCTGCTTTGAGCATATCAAAAAGATGTTGTGTTGTAGGATTTGGGGTCTCTTCCATTTCAATCGGATTAAAAGAAGGACCACCAACATCATACACCACAGACTGCATTGCATTGACAGTCTCGCTTTCTTCGCAATGTACAAAAGAATCAGCTTGACAAGTACTTTGTTTCATTGCTTGAGGCACATAAGTTTCCCCATGATGATACCAACAATAATAATCTGCCACAAATCCATTAGTTCCAAGATGTACCTTAACTGTATTCTCATCTAGATAATTCTTATTCCGACATTTTTGTTGATTACAAGGACATTTAATCTTTTCACCATCCATACATTCTGGATGTATTTTTGCAAAATCCACAAATTGCTCAATCCCAAATAAAAATTCAGGTCTTATCCATCCATTTTCTAATCTTGCATACATCCACTGCCTATCTGAACTCATGATTTATTGTCCTGATATATGAACAAAACCATGTATAGTTTTTCAAAAATTAGCAATTTTCAATAATCATATCAATGATCAATTGCATGTATAAAATGCTAACCATTTGCAAGAGTATCAAATAATCATATCAAATAATCATTTGCATTTGCAGGGTCCTAAGTAGTTGCACAATTACCCATAGGTACGTTATAGGTAGGGTATTATAACGGCTATCATCTAATAGCCACCTAAATGCCAAAATGTCAACCTCAAAAATGCTTAAGAGGTTTTCTTTAAAGTGAAGTTTCATGTAAACCGCACTTGTGGTAATCTATTTGAACTTGAAAATGGTTTTTGCAGTAAGAACCGGAGCTCCAAGGTCCTATCCCAAAGTACCTTTAAAACAAGAATAGGATAAAAGGTTAATGAACAGAAATAGCTTATTGATCTAAGATAGAAGCAATAGGTCTTATATTTGGAATATGAAAATAATCATGAATGAAACTTTACATAAAATATACCAAAGAATTAAGTGCAGGATAGTTCATAAAAGATACTACATAAAACAATAACTAGACACATGCCAATACTAGACACCAATAACTAAAAGATACTACATAAAACAACAATGCTGGTCTGCTCCAACTTTAGCTGCATGCTTTCAAACCACTTCTCCTTTGGCTATAAAAGTCACATTCTTGTTTATAAAGCAATGTGTGATATAGCCTTCAGTCAAACTAACTTTTGATACCAACCAACTTCATTGAACATTTCAGACTATGGGCAGTGACTGTTTACTTTTTGCCTGACAAACCTGGGCACATTGCCACAGCATTTGAGCAAACAGTGAGTGCAGAAAAGGGGAATTCAATTACTTTATTCTGAACATAAACATTTATAACCCCTTTCCTATCACTACATCTCTAAAAGACAATCGTAAATAGAAAAGCATCAACAATACAAAAAATATAGAATCAACTGGTCAACAAGAGCATGGGCTAGAAGACAATTTATATATGAATCAACAATACACAGTGCCTCTTGTCCCACTTAGGTAAAAGTATTAGGACACTGCTGTCCTATCATGGTTATTGGAAAATGCTGAAGCAGAGCTAGAAGAAATGCTACTGTTTCTTTTTGCATTACACCAACCCCTCATGCCAGGATGGACAACGAGCTAGTTGGGCTCCACAGCAGAACTCTAAGCTGACTTCCTTTGAAAAGTTAGACCTTCTTGCAAATGAACGGGTAGTCCATAGATTTCAAATGCAGGTACATGTTACTTTCATGCAATTGAAATCAATATTTTTATGCAGGTATGTGAAGAGGGGGCTAGATTAATTTGGTGAACCTCCTAATTATCTAGAGATTATTTTTTATATGAAGTAACAAACATTTGGTGTCAAAATCCCCTATTTTCTCTTTATTTTTAGCCTAGTAGTATAACTACTACCTTATTTTGGATGGTTCTCACCAACTGAAATGTCGTTTCCTGTGTTCATGTAGATTGGTTCTACTTCAAAGTAGCAATACAACCGTTCCTATCTGTTTCAAACTACTAGCCACAAATTAATAGTGTTGTTTTCCAACTACTTCCCGGAAATGAGTGGTGAGGACTCGTCTTTTGACAACCATCTCAGCTAATGTTATTTTCTTGACAAACATTCAAGACCTAATTCTGATATGATTCCCGTGCTGCTAGTTCTGGCATCACCAACTGTCCTGTTTAACCCTAAAATCTATTGCTTTTCCTGCTATCAACTTCATCTCCAGTGGTCCCAATAAAGCAGAAAACTTTATCCACCAAATTTGCTTCATGCCAACTTATGACTGTCAATATTACAGCATCCACCAACTTTAGTTTCTACATACAGTCGCAATCTTTGGACTTATTTTTTAGGTGGCCTTATCCCTTACACTGCTACAAGAGATTCTGAAACATATTATGAAAACAATGCATTGCGTAATCATGTTAATTCATTTGTCTTCCAGCAAGCTAAACGGATGAAAAACCTCTGCTGCCAAAAGTTTCACAGACAACAAGATTTTCAAGCATAGAAGCACAATAATATTTTAGCAATGGCTTCACAAGGTCTAGTTAATCTGATGGTGAAACAAAATCAGATGATTTGATTCATGGTATGCTGTATCAATGAGCACCATACCATACTGGTATATACTAATATTGAGATGAGGAATCTTAATTTGGTTTACCCACCTCTATTAATAATGAGGTATTTAGCATGTACATTGCACATGATTGCTTCAAGAGGAAGCATGATATGAAGAGTGCATGTGTCAAGGCATGTGAACTGATGCAGAAAAGGGTGCATGCACAGAGGTTTCAAGGATGGTGATTGTCTCCATCCTAACTTATCACATTCCATGTAATATAAAAAGAGAGACAACTTAGATCTCTGTCATCCTAAATAGAAAAGCATCAACAATACAAAAAATATAGAATCAACTGGTCAACAAGAGCATGGGCTACAAGACAATTTATATATGAATCAACAATACACAGTGCCTCTTGAGACATATATATGAATGTTTGCATGTCACTCAAACAATAAAAGGTAAGCCACAACTCATATTGAAGTAGTGTTTGTGTTTGTGTTTGTGTGTGTGTGTGTGTGTGTGTGTGTGTGTGTGTGTGTGTTTTTTTTTGCTGTTGGGGGTGGGGGGGATCCACTAAAAGAAGATATATAAACCTTGAAAGTAGGTTGTGCTGAAGAGGGGCCTTGAACCCTAGCCTTCTTGAAAGCTGCACCAGCTGTTGTGCTATTGCACTTGGGAAAGAAAAAGAAGAAAGGAGAATAAGGGCCCATATCTAGGTCTCACTAAAAACAAAGTCAAGAAGCCATCCAAGATCCATGACAGTAAATGATTGCACTACACACTTAACAAGAGAATACAGAGTTAACAATTTCAATTGAAAGATTTCAAACCTTATAGTTTCATTCTTCCAACTATAACACTTAAGTAATAGACACTATCAACATCTTTGTTTTCTTAGACACCATAGTAAACTTGCAAGCAAAGGCAAAATATATATATATAGGTAATCAAGATAAAGAGGATCATTGCTATCAAAACTGATACAAGGGTTGCACTCCGAAGTGCAGGACAATAAGGCAAGAGAAGATAGGGACAACACCATGAGGCCTGCATTCCATCCACGTGATCCCAACCAGAAATAGCAGAACAAAAGCAGACAGATTCATGTTGAGAAAATCAACAGATTAAAACAAATGCATGACTGTTTTCTGTTAACTGAAAATGAGCAAATCAACAGATTAAAACAAATGCATGACTGTTTTCTGTTAACTGAAAATGAGCAAATCAACAGATTAAAACAATTCTTCTAGTGTCCTGTTTCTATCATCCTCCTTAAGTGGCTGAATGCTGGTTCTTCTAATTCTTACCACTGTCCTGTTTCTCTGTCCCCCTTTTCTGATCACCAGATCCCATAAATGTCCTGTCTTATTTTTCTGTCCCTTTTTTGTCTAGCTGCTGCTATTTCCTTCTCCTCCTAAGTAGCTGGGTGCTGGTCTTAGATCTAATATGCTGTACATGATTTGAAAAATGGATCTAATATGCCATATATTATTTGGCCCATGTAGCCATACAAGAGGGGTCAATTGACTGGCCCCACTTAGGCTTTTATTTTATAACCTTGCTCCATGTCCATAGTCATGCAGCATTGGGCAAATGTGGTTCCCATACGTGACCAAGACATATGGTGGGCCATTCGGGGCCTACGTAGGCATAGGTGGCCTGCTTATGTGGCATAACTTTCGTGTTTGTGCCATTATTCTTTGACCTATGTCATACTACCTGTTGGGGGGTAAAATTGTTATTGCATCAATATCCGTGCGAGGAGGCTAAGGCCGACGTCCTTCCTTCGTCTTTCCCGGGCTTCCATAGCTCGGCCCTTCCCGAGCTTCCATAGCTCGGCCTCCCCGGGCTTCCATAGCTCGGCCCTTTCCGAGCTTCCATAGCTCGGCTTCCCCGGGCTTCCATAGCTCAGCCCTTCTCGAGTTTCCATAGCTCGACTCCCCCGAGCTTCCATAGCTCGGCTCCTCCGAGCTCCCATAGCTCGGTTCCCCCGAGCTCCCATAGCTCATCCTTCCTGAGCTTCCATAGCTCGGCTCCCCCGAGTTCCCATAGCTCGGCTTCACTGAGCGACCCATGATTCGATACTCACCTCCGCGGAACCCGATGCGGGAGAGCCTAAGCCTACTGTAACAACATTCTAGGCAAGGAATCATGTTGAGAGATGGTCTAGAGCCTACCAAGGCTACCCAAGACCTACACACCTACCAGATCTCAAGCCATCAAGGAGCTCTCCTAGCCGTCGATCTCCTAACAGACAAGATATGGATCCCAACAGCCCCACAACAGCCTGATTCGATCCACCTCCGTATCCTAACAATCTCTGAACCTTCCAGAATGCGCTCAAGATACAGGTGACAGCCTATAAATATCACGCTCGCAGATTCCCTTAGGTACGCACATGCGCGCTCACACCCTACTCTCACTCTCCTGCTCTCGCCAGCAGGTCGTCGGTGCTCTCGCCCTCTAGAGCTCCCGATTGGCCGCTCCCAGAGAGACCTCCCAGAGAGATCCACCTCTTCACTTTCTGATTGATCGCCGATTTCTTCCCCACTGACTTGAGCATCGGAGGGTCTTCCGCGGAGAGCCACCCCCAATGCCTCTCGCGCGATGACTTTTGTGCAGGTCCGCCCCCCTGGAGATCTACCACGCCCGAGTCGGAGGACGGATCCCGGCGGCAACAGATTGGCGCTAGAGGAAGGGCCTCAAGTCCCATTAAAACTTGAAGAAAGGAGATAAGGATCTCAATCTGAAGTAGAACCTCTCTAATGGCCAACCGGAGAAGAGCAACATCTGAAGCCCAGGATCAGGTCGCTTCCCAGAGGCCTGATCCCATGAGCAGTGTAGCGCCGCAACCTCCACCAGTCGAAACCCCATCATCGCCTGCTATCCCGGTGACCCAGGACTAGTTCGCCATGCTGGTCCAGTAAGTCCAGGCCCTGACTCACCTGGTCCAGGAGCGCCTTACGACTCCTCCTGCTCCGCACTTTCATAAGGAAGCCGCGATTCCTTCTTCATCGGTAACTTCCTCCTTCGGTCCGCATAAATCCGCGGACCTCCCGCGCCGGCATCGAAGGGACAAATCAGTCCCACGAGGCAGTTATGATAGGGATTCCCCCAGATCTCGGCGAGCCCGATCCCTCTCCCTAGTGACCTCCCACCATGATTCAACATCATCCCTGCGATCCTCTCGCCCAGCTCCTCCTCTGACCGGTGAAGAGGAGATCCATCGTCAGATCCAGGAGATGCGTCAGGAGCTGGATGCTGCCAAGCAGGCCCATCCTCCTCAGCCCAAAGCGGAGCAGGGAATCCCTTTCTGTAAGGGGATTATGGAGGAAGTGATTCCCTCCCATGTCAAGCTACCAGCCGTCGAGTCCTACCACGGCTCTTCTGATCCGAACGACCATCTTAGCAGCTTTTGGTCAATAATGATGTTCCACGGAGCATCCGATGCAGTCCTCTGCCGCGCTTTCCCTCCACCCTCAGAGGATTTACCCAGACCTGGTTCAATACTTTAAAACCAGGTTCCATCGATTCATTTGACGAACTGAGCCATCTTTTTATTGGCCAGTTCATCAGCAGCCGCCGCCACCGACGAAGATCTGACTCCCTCTCCGAAGTTAAGCAGAGAGAGGGGGAGTCCCTGAGAAATTACCTTGGCCGTTTTAATAAGGCCATGTTGGAGGTGGACCACCTTAATCATGAGGTGGCTATATCCGCCCTGGCGGGAGGAGTCTCGAAGGAAAGCGACTTCTACCTGGCTATGGAAGTCAGCTACCCCCCCTGCTCTCTGATATGATGGCCCTGGCAGACAAGTACGCTAGGGTCGAAGAATCGCGGAGAGTTGCCCACGCCGAGCAAGCAAAGAAGAAGGAGCCCAAAGGCCCCGACAGGCATCATCCCGCCCGTCGGCCAAGTCTGCCTCGCCGCCAAAGAGTTCCCCCGCTACCACCAAGGAATCGCTCCCGAAGCCCTCCCAGGTGATTTGATCACTACACTCCGCTGACCGTGCCCCGGGTGCAAATTCTCATGGAGATAGAGCGCCAGCTTCCTCGGCCAATACCTCTTCGAGGGAACCCGACCCGAAGAGATCCCACCAAGTACTGTCACTACCACAGGGAGCACGGCCACGACACTGAAGAATGCTGGCAGCTGAAAAATGAAATTGAGAGGCTGATCCAGTGGAAACGACTGAATCAATTCAGGAGGGCGCCCAAGCCACAGCAAGGAGGTGACCGCCAGCTCGAACTTCAACAACCTCCTCCTCCACCGAATCCGCCCGTGATCGGCCGCATCAACATGATTGAAGAGGCCGGCGGCTCGAGCCCGAGGGGCGACAGTGAAGGATCGGCGCTGAAGAAGGCACGGACGGGCGAGCTCTCCTTCTCTGATGATGATCTCCAAGGGATACAGCTTCCCCATGATGACGCACTAGTTGTATCCCTCAATTGAAATAACTATGATGTAAGCTGAATCCTTTTGATAGTGGAAGTTTGGTGAATGTTTTGTACCTCGATGTGTTTACCAGGATGAAATTACTTATGGAAAACCTACGAGCCATGGATTCCACCCTGATGGGATTCACAGGCGATGTCATCGTCCCGGAAGGGGTCGTCACCTTGATGGTCCACGCGGGAACCTGGCCCCTTGTAGCCATTATCCAGACAGACTTCCTAGTGACCGACCTCAGATCTCCGTACAATGCAATATTCGACAGGCCAGGCCTGATGTCCCTCAAGGCAGTTGTCTCCATCCCGCATCTGTCCATGAAATTCCCTACCGAGCGGGAGTTGGAGTTATTCGAGGAAGTCAAGCCATGGCTCGGCAGTGCTTCGTTACAAGTCTTCAGTCTAGAATGTCGAAAGTTGATGGGCTAGACGCCCATGAAGACTTCGCCGAACAACGGGGAGAACCGGCAGAGGAACTAGAGGAGGTACCGCTGGATGAGGCTCGTCCCGACCGAACCATAAAAATCGGATCGCTGCTCAAAGGAGAGTCTCGGCACAGATTGATCAGGTTCCTCCGAAGCAACACCGACATCTTCACCTGGTCCGCCTCTGACATGCCAGGGATCAGCCCCGAGGTGCTCGTCCATCATCTCAATGTGGACGAGATGCATAGGCCTGTCAAGCAAAAGAAGAGGAGCTTCGCCCCAGAGCGACAAAAGGCCATTGAAGAAGAAGTAGACAAACTCATTAAGGCAAATTTCATCCGAGAGGTAAATTATCCGAGCTGGCTATCAAACGTCATCATGGTGAAGAAGTCGAATGGCAAATGGAGGATCTGCATCGACTTCACCGACCTTAACAAGGCCTGCCCGAAGGACAGCTTCCCCCTTCCCCGGATCGACCAGCTCGTGGATGCCACCTCAGGCCACCAGATGCTGTCATTCATGGATGCCTATTCAGGTTACAATCAGATCCGGATGGCCCCAGAGGACAAAGAAAAGACCGCCTTCATAACCGACCAAGGTACTTACTGTTACCGTGTCATGCCTTTTGGTCTTAAAAATGCAGGTGCAACCTACCAGAGGATGGTTAACAAAGTATTCAAGGAGCAAATCGGCCAGAATATGGAGGTGTACATGGACGACATGCTGGTCAAAAGTAAGGAAGCATCGCAGCATATCGAGGACCTCTCAGAGAGCTTTGCAACACTATGCAAGTATGGGATGAGGCTCAATCCGGCCAAATGCGCCTTCGGCGTTAACTCCGGGAAGTTTCTTGGCTTCATGGTCTCCCAGCGAGGTATTGAAGCTAACCCCATAAGATTCAAGCTCTCCAACAAATGGTGCCCCCGGCATCTGTTAAAGAGGTCCAGCGCCTAACCGGGAGAATAGCGGCCCTTAACCGCTTTGTGGCGCGATCGGCCGAGAGATGCCTCCCCTTTTTCAAAACTCTCCGATCGGCTAAAAACTTCCAGTGGACTCCTGAATGCTAAAGGTCATTTCAAGATCTCAAGAAGTACCTCGGCTCGCCCCCACTCCTCAGCAGTCCGACCCCGGGCGAGACCCTATTCTTGTACCTGGCTGTTTCGGAGGGTGCGGTTTGTTCGGTGCTGGTCAAGGAAGAAGGCAAAGTCCAGAAGCCGATCTACTATGCCAGCAGGCTACTCCGCGATGCGAAGACAAGGTACAGCAGAATTGAAAAGATGGTATTGGCCTTAGTCACCTCAATTCGGAAGCTGCGGCCATACTTCCAAGCGCATTCCATGACGGTCCTGACCGACCAACCCATCAGGGCAGTAGTCCACCGTCCCGAGACGTCGGAGAGAATGACCAAGTGGGCCGTCGAGCTAAGTGAGCATGACATACATTTTCAACCTCGTCCAGCCATCAAAGCCCAGGTGCTAGCCGACTTCCTCCTTGAGTGTACCATCCCGGAGGACGGTTCTACCCCAGACTCCCTCGAAGAGCCAAAATCTGGAGCTCGGTGGCTCCTTCACGTCGACGGGTCATCTAATGCCCATCGCTCCAGGGCGGGTCTGGTTCTTACCAGTCCGAAGGGGATAACCTTCGAATATGGCATCTGATTCTCCTTCCCGGCCTCCAACAACGAAGCCGAGTACAAAGCCCTATTGGCCGACCTCCGAATCGCCCGCAATCTGAAGGTGGAGAAGCTTAATGCCTTCACCGATTCTCAGCTGGTAGCCGGCCATGTACGAGGATAGTTTGAAGCCCGGGAGCCGAACATGGTTCGATATCTCTAGGAGGTGCGGAGCCTGCTTCCCCATTTTGCCGAATTTGAAATCATTCAGATTCCCAGATCCGAGAATGCCCGCGCTGACCTACTCTCCCGATTGGCAACCGTGGAGTCAATGGATGCCGAGCAAAAGTTCCACCTGGAGACACTGAAAAAGCCCAGCATCGCGGAAGCCGACCGAGTAATGCAAGTTGAGGCTGAACCGTCATGGTTCGACCCTATCCTCAGATATCTCAAAGAAGGGTTGCTTCCATCCGACCGGAGAGAGGCTAGAAAGCTGAAGCTGCAGGCCATCCACTACGTGTTGATTGACAACCAGCTTTACAAACGGTCTTTTTCCATGCCGCTACTCAGATGCCTTCGCCCGTCCGAAGCAGATTATGCTCTGCGCGAGGTACATAAAGGGATTTGCGGTAACCATCTGGGAAGCCGGTCCCTATGCCATAAGGTGCTGCGACAAGGCTACTACTGGCCGACCATGCAAAAGGACGCAGACGATCTAGTCCGAGCCTGCGACCCCTGCCAGAGGTACTCAAGCATCCAAAGGCTCCCTTTCGCCGAGCTAGTTTCCATATTCTCCGCTTGGCCCTTTGCCAAATGGGGGATGGACATCCTCGGCCCATTCCCGCTTGCCACAGGGCAGCGGAAATTTCTATTTGTCGCCATCGACTACTTCACCAAATGGGTCGAAGTGGAAGCAGTTGCACAAATAACCGAGGCACGGGCCAGAGATTTTGTATGGAGGTCCATCATCTGCCGATTCGGCCTCCCGCACACCATAATCACCGATAACGGTAAGCAGTTTGACAACTCTAAGTTTCGCCAGTTCTGTGAGGAGCATGGAATCCGTCACCACCTCACTTCGGTTGGGCACCCACAAGCCAACGGAGCGGTCGAAGTAACCAACAGGACCCTCCTTCAGGGAATCAAAGCTCGCCTTTCCAGAGCCCAAGGCAGATGGGCGGAGGAGCTGCATCATGTCTTATGGGCCTAGGGCACCACCCCGAGAATCCCGACAGGTGAAACCCCATTCCGAATGGCTTTCGGTACAGAGGCCGTTATCCTTGTGGAAATAGGCCTCCCATCATTGCGGGTGGAAAGTTACTCAGAGGAAGCTAGAAACGAACAGCTCCGCACCAACCTCGACCTGGTAGAGGAAATCAGAGAGAAGGCCCGGATCAGAGCGGCTGCTTATCAACAAAGGGTGGCCCGTTATCATGCCTCCAGAGTCAAAGGGAAAGCCTTCCTGCCTGGCGATCTTGTCCTCCGAAAGGCCTCTGTTTCCAAACCGCTGGAACAAGGAAAGCTGGCGCCAAACTAGGAGGGCCCATACCAAGTAGCGGAGATCATTGGACCGGGAACCTACAAGCTACAAGATTTGGATGGGAAATCCATTCCCCGGATGTGGAACTCGGACAATCTCCGTAAATATTATCAATAGGGTATGTCCTCTCTGAATTCATTTTCATATGCCTCATTATACATTCCCATCTACACTTTTTTTCACGATTTGCAACTTGAATCATTATGCACTGCATTGCCAAAGATTGCAAAAAGAAACAGATGCTGCTTACCAATCCTTAGTGCAACCGAGTTACCTGTCTGAACTGGAATTCTCCAAACCTCGGCTGGGCCGAGCAACAAATTCTCCGAACCTTGGAAGGGCCAAGTAAAAATTCTCCAAACCTCGGCTGGGCTGAGCAACAAATTCTTCGAACCTTGGCAGGGCCAAGTAAAAATTCTCCGAACCTCGGCTGGGCCGAGCAACAAACTCTCCGAACCTTGGCAGGGCCAAGTACAAATTCTCCGAACCTTGGGAGGGCCAAGTAAAAATTCTCCGAACCTCGGCTGGGCCGAGCAACAAATTCTCCGAACCTTGGCAGGGCCAAGTAAAATTCTCCGAACCTCGGTTGGGCCGAGCAACAAATTCTCCGAACCTTGGCAGGGCCAAGTAAAATATTCTTCGAACCTCGGCTGGGCCGAGCAACAAATTCTCCGAACCTTGGCAGGGCCAAGTAAAATATTCTCCGAACCTCGGCTGGGCCGAGCAACAAATTCTTCGAACCTTGGCAGGGCCAAGTAAAAATTCTCCGAACCTCGGCTGGGCCGAGCAACAAATTCTCCAAACCTTGGCAGGGCCGAGCAACAAATTCTCCGAACCTTGGAAGGGCCAAGTAAAAATTCTCCAAACCTCGGCTGGGCCGAGCAACAAATTCTCCGAACCTTGGCAGGGCCAAGTAAAATATTCTCCGAACCTCGGCTGGGCCGAGCAACAAATTCTCCGAACCTTGGCAGGGCCAAGTAAAATATTCTCCGAACCTCGGCTGGTCCGAGCAACAAATTCTCCGAACCTTGGCAGGGCCAAGTAAAATTCTCCGAACCTCGGCTGGGCCGAGCAACAAACTCTCTGAACCTTGGCAGGGCCAAGTACAAATTCTCCGAACCTTGGGAGGGCCAAGTAAAAATTCTCCGAACCTCGGCTGGGTCGAGCAACAAATTCTCCGAACCTTGGCAGGGCCAAGTAAAAATTCTCCGAACCTCGGTTGGGCCGAGCAACAAATTCTTTGAACCTTGGCAGGGCCAAGTAAAATATTCTCCGAACCTCGGCTGGGCCGAGCAATAAATTCTCCGAACCTTGGCAGGGCCAAGTAAAATATTCTCCGAACCTCGGCTGGGCCGAGCAACAAATTCTCCGAACCTTGGCAGGGCCAAGTAAAAATTCTCCAAACCTCGGCTGGGCCGAGCAACAAATTCTCCGAACCTTGGCAGGGCCGAGCAACAAATTCTCCGAACCTTGGAAGGGCCAAGTAAAAATTCTCCAAACCTCGGCTGGGCCGAGCAACAAATTCTCCAAACCTTGGCAGGGCCAAGTAAAATATTCTCCGAACCTCGGCTGGGCCGAGCAACAAATTCTCCGAACCTTGGCAGGGCCAAGTAAAATATTCTCCGAACCTCGGCTGGGCCGAGCAACAAATTCTCCGAACCTCGGCTGGGCCGAGCAACAAATTCTCCGAACCTTGGCAGGGCCAAGTTAAATATTCTCCGAACCTCGGCTGGGTCGAGTAACAAATTCAGGCTAAAAATACTGGTGGAAAACCGAAGTACGCAGGCCCCAGTTAAAGCCGAAGGACTCCTAAGTAGTCCCCAGAACCTCGATCAATCTGAAAAAGGCATGCTACGCAAAAAACTATCAGCGCGCACAAAGAATGTGCCTCCGGAAAACCCCTAAAGGGTTTGATAAAGCCCCACAAAACCGACCACGGACCCCGAGCAAAAGCCGGTGAGTTCCCCCTCTTCGCTACTAAAGCTTTCGGGCAACACCCCTATAACTTGTCAAACAAAGCGCCCATCCCAAATGGGGCCATGACTCAATGCGAGAACCAGTGGAGCCACACCGACTCCCTAACTATCATGCAAATGGCATTTTTAAAGCTAAAAGATCTTGAGATAAGAAGATTATCCAAACAGAGCCATTTTCATTGATTGAGGAAAGGGAGTACAAAAAGAAACAGAAAAAGCAAAAACAAAGGCAAAACAGGCCCTAAATTAGAGTTCGGAGCCGCTCCCAGATGCCAGCAGGTCCTCCAGGCGCTCGGTGAGGTCGGCAACCTGCTGGCGAAGCGACGTGATCTCCTCCCTCTGCCGGTCCGTCACCCGGCGCAGGGCCTCCGTCTCCTTCGTGGAGACCTCCACGTACTCCTCAACGACCCTCACGAGCTGCTGTTGGCTCGCAAGGGTCGATGCCAGACCCATCCCATCAACAGTAATCGTGGAACGACCACTTGGCGGACGAAGCAAACTGTGATCAACGCATGTAACTCTTCGGATGATCGTCCTCTTTGAGAGTCCATGGCTGAATGCTACCTCGAAGCTTAAAACGAGGGATGGCTAAGACCAACGTCCCTCGGTCATATTTATACTTACCAGGCGACTATCTCGATCGGCCGCACCGCAGTCACCGACCTACGAGAACTCGCCACATGTCATCGCTTTAGTGCCTACGGAATCCGAAGGGCCGTGCCCCATCCCGAGAGAGATCGATAAATGCGTACGGACTATTCGGGAACCCCCATGAATAGGGTATTTTCTGATCTGCCGACTCCTCGTGATAAATGCTCCCAACACTTCCCCGAGCTCTTTTAAGGCTGGCCCCCTTTTCGGGAGGCGCACAATCCAGCGCCTGGCGGTGACTCGTCCCCTCTGGAGGGGTAACGTCATAAATAAGGAGCGTGACCATGTACCGCCCGTTCCGTCCTGACGCCCCTTACCAAGCGTTGCAGAGACCTTACACTACGGCTCATAGTGGCAACTAAGTCATTTCTCCGAGCCCTGAATCTTCGAACCTCAACTGGGCCGAACTACAAGTTCTCCGAACCTTAGCAGGGCCAAGTAAAACTTCTCCGAACCTCGGCTGGGCCAAGCTACAAGTTCTCCGAACCTTGGTAGGGCCAAGTAAAACTTCTCCGAACCTCGACTGGGCCGAGCTACAAGTTCTCCGAACCTTGGCAAGGCCAAGTAAAACTTCTCCGAACCTCGGCTGGGCCGAGCTACAAGTTCTTCGAACCTTGGCGGGGCCAAGCGCTAATTCTCTGAACTTCGGTAGGGCCGACCTGTGAACATTCGAGCTCCGATAAGGATGAAACACAAAATACTGAGCTTCGGACTGAAGTAAGGAACGTGTTCCGCCAAACGATCCCTAAACCATCGCTTGCGAACCCCGATTAGTTCGGATAGCGCGGGATCCTCGTCTAAGGACGAGCGGGACGCCTTCGTACCTCATGACCAACAACAACAATAAACTTGGCACAGAAGAGACAGAGATCGAGAAACAGAACATAACTCTCTTTATTTCATTGCCATTAAAACCAGTTACAAATGCCTTAGAGGCGTTACAAGAGCATTGAAATGCATAAAATAAAGACAAGTATAAAACTCGGGCAACTGCTCCAAAGCAGACCTGGGCAACCGTGATGCTTCGATGTCCGGCTATCGAACCAGATAAGCCGCATCCAGTCAGCTCGAGCTGATAATAGCCGGCGATATGGACCAATAGTTGCGGCCAGCTTCAGTCAATAATGATATCTCGGTGACCCAACCGAGATATCTGGGTGGCCATCCCAGACCACCCAACCGAGGGACCCCCCAGCGAGCAGGTAGGAAGCCAGCGGACCCTGGCGTCGGAACGCTCTCTCAAACCGAGTGTGCGCCACCCTACCTTGCCATGGCTCAAGGACAAGGTGTCAGCGGGCGGCACACCATCGCCCCTCCCCATGTGGCAAAAGATTCCCCAGGCAGGCGAGCCCAGGAATCCAAGTTGGGGGAGGAGGAGAAGTTCAAGCGAGTCATGGGGAGTCCGCGTGCACTTCCTACCATACGTCCCCAAAGGAGAACCACAATGGTCACACCGGAAGAGCGTGTGTGCGCTCTCCGTGTGATCTCTGCACCCCCCTGTGCGCTCTCCATATGATCTCTGGGACTCATCCCCTAAGGGCGAGCCATTCTTCGGTAGCTCCTTCATCGTCCCAGCTATCCGGTGGCAAAGGGCTTATGAGAGGGAAGCTCGGTCCTCCCACTCGCAACAGTGGAGAAACAAGCATGATGGAAACTCTAAATGGGAAAGAAGCTTTGGGGACAAACCAAACATGACCCCTCTTCCCCTTTTTATAGGCCAAAAATGGACC
The DNA here is from genome assembly GCA_900491605.1 of Calamus simplicifolius. Taxonomy (NCBI): domain Eukaryota; kingdom Viridiplantae; phylum Streptophyta; class Magnoliopsida; order Arecales; family Arecaceae; genus Calamus; species Calamus simplicifolius. The sequence goes on from UESW01002569.1 coordinate 33,148, forward strand.
GGGAACAATTACCAAAGCTATAAGCCCCAAGATTCAAACACCTGGGCCATATCTCCACGTGGCCTCCCAGGATGAAAGCGGCGCCCTATTGCGCGCCGAGCCCACCACCTGAACTATGATGCATGCGAAGATCTCCTCTTGAGAATCGCGGTCATTAAATGCAGAGAATCTCCACTGGCATTACGAAAATTGGCAGGATTAGGAGATCGTCCTATGAAAATAATGTCCTCCAATGGTAAACGGCTGCGTGTGTCGTACGTCAAAACGACCCACATGGGAAAAGAGCACCTTCCGGAAAGCACCAAAATAGCTTTATGCTCCCCACAGTGTCGTATCATCAATTTCGGTGAAATAAAAACCGGTGTGACTACAGAACAGCAGGGCGCTGGCAGGATAACAAAAAACACGAAAACCAACTGTTCTTCGAAGTTAATCGCTTCTGCGATGAAATCAGGCATCTCAGAACAAAATGAGCGTAAAGGCTACGCAAACTATTTTTCATTCAACGAAAAATGAAGTGAACAAAGGAAGCAAAAGATACTTCGACAACCACCCTCATACGTCGGCCCTAGCCGACCTACTCTGCTCGTCGGCTCTAGCCGATCTATTCCGTCTGTTGGCCCAGGCCGACCTGCCCTGTCCATCGGTCTTAACCGGCTAGCTTCATTTCTCGAGTTTTAATTAAGACACAAACCGGACCAGATCGTCTATCGGTTCGCCGGTCAAGGCTATCGCCCTGCCTTGGGCCAAGCCAATGCATTTCCTCAATCTTGGAATAAAGATGACCTAAGAGCATCAATGAGCCATAAGTCGCTCGCGATTAAGGCAAGACTGGACGGCAAGAAAAGCACTTAAATGAAAATAGAGGGTTCATTTATTAAAAGACATCAGTCAGACTTTCAAAAAGCAAAATACAGGGATGGTTCCTAAAGGCCAGGAACCACGTCAGTTTTGGAGGAGCCCTCGGTTACATCCGCGGGGTGTGACTAGATTCACCTTTCTCTAATGCCTTTGCCCCTTCAGCGGCAGTTTGCGATCGCCCTTCAGAAGCTGCAGCTTCGCTGGGACCCGGGGCGGCACCAGGATCGGTATCGGAGACGTCGACGTATTCATCCTCCTCTTCTCCTTCAGACTCACCATCATCAGGAGCTTCAGTATCCAGGAAAGAGAGATCCCATTCCAGGTGCTCACTGGATATCTTGTCTTTACATTCTTCCATTCCAAGTTGTAAGGCGTCAACGCCGATAGCGTCCTGCTCCCCCTTGAGTATGGCAAGCTGCACCTTAGCCTCAGCAACTTGCTTCTCAGCCTCCGCAACTTGAGCCCACAAAATAACGTTTTGCTCCTCGAACTCGCTGGCCCGCGTCTCGAGTTCTAAGCTCTTATTGCGACTGGACACGAGCTCGCCTTGGAGAGCCCGATTCTCCGATCTTAACTTCGCCATCTGAAAAACCAAAGTTAGCTGGCATCACAAGAGATCAACAGAGAAGCTAAAAAGGGGGAATGAGATCGTACCTCCTCCTCTCGTCTGGCCAACCTCTTTGTCAGCTCCTCAGCCTCACCCCTGGCTCTTGTTCTGTCAGCCCCGATCAACTCAACCCTCTCCTGTAGAGTATTAATCCTTAACTGTTTGGCTTCGGCCTCCTCCCGGGCTTGGGATAGCTCGTTGCTCACCCGAGCTATCATCCCTTGGTGCCATTTAGCGCCCTCCCTCAAGTCGGCAATTTCGCCATCATGCCGCTTCAGTTTCTCCTCCATTTCATCGAGCATTCTAGTCAGGCGCTTTCTCTCGTCAGCAGCTTCCCTCCCCAGCCGACCCAAACTCTCACTATGTTCTTGTCGTATCGCCTTCACTTCCTCGAATGTTTCGACTCAACTCTGGCTAGCTCCAAGCATGCATCGTCATTCTTCGCCAGGAGTCCTTGCAGCTCCTCTGTTTTGCCTTTCTGCTTGGACGCTTTGGCTAGAGCGGTCTGATATGCCGCCTTCATCCCCGCCAAACCTCTGTTGCTAGCGGCCAGAAGTTCCTCGAACTTCTTGGACACCTTTACTCGCGATTGAAGCTCAGCGTTGTCTCTCCTGGCTTGAATGCTGGCCCCCGTCGTCAAACTCAGACGCCAGCACATCGCTCGAGAAAGCAGGACACTCTGCAGGACAAAAAATGAGTAAAAATCCATGATTAGGTCAATCATAAAGCATCCATCGCCCAAGAGCGATAACTCACCCGAGAGGCATAGGCCCGCATCATCTTCATGAGGGTTGGATTGTCAATATCGGGGAGAAGGTGGATACTTTCGGCCACTCCCTGTTGCCCAAACGCGGTGTCCACCAACTCCAGATCCGCAAACTTGTCCGCTGAAGGATCCGCACCCAGATACAAGGCCGACCTCATCAAGGCAGAAAATGCCTCCTCTACATCAGCGTTCGAGCCACTGGGCTGACCATCTCCGCCCGAGGAGCCAACCTGGGGAACCTCCAACTGGGAGGCCTTCCACCTCCCAGCCTCTTCTATCAGAGCCCTAGCTTGGGTTTCTTCGGACAATTCGGCCAGTCCAAGCACCAGCCTCCCCAAAATTCTCTTCGAAGGAGTCCCCATTGCCAGACTCCCACCTTGCTGTGCTTCTCCTCCCGACCCATCCTTTCCGGTCGCAACCACCTGCGTCTCCTCCGCAGACTCTCCCGAGGCCTCTGCCCAGCCTGTTTCTTGACCCACTAAGGGCGGTCCAACATCGCTACTCCCGGACTCCTCCCGAACCACTTCTCCAGCGGCATCTCCCCCTTGCTCCCCCGCAGGAGTCGCTAATAGTCCCACAGAGGTGGAAGGCCCCCCAGAAACGACCACTTCCGCCGAATCTATCACCGGCTCCTCTTTCACAGGGGACGCTGCCGGACGAGCCAACGGAGTTTCATCTGAACTGTCCGTTATTTCCACTACAGGAGTACAAGGGATCGTGGCTATCCTCCCTAGATCCTCCTTCGCCCTCGGCGCTCCTGTCGTGACCGCTCCGGCATCCGGCGGGCTTCTTGCGGAGGTATGAGCCCTTTTCTTGGGCCTACCACTATCTGCGCCACTGCTCTCCCCTGGGCGCTTTCCTCTCTTCCTCTTGGCGAGGCTCGACAATGCCGACCTCTTGGCTATAAGAACGGAACATATGCGATTAAATACAAACATGTTCGTCGGGGTAACATACAGCGGAGAAAGTAAAAGGGAGGACTCACCTTGCGGGTCCAGGGGGCTAAGCCCGGCGGCAAAGAGGGCCCTCTCCGACAATAGATCGTTGGCCGAGAACACTTGGCCATTGCGGAGGACATCCAAATCTCTCTCCTCCTGCTCTGACAAAACTGGATGCACCTCGGCATCCCGGATAAAATTCCTCCATTTCCGAGGGAAGTCGGAACCAATGTTCCCCTCTACGATAACGAACCGGCTCTTCCATCCCTTTATAGAGGACGGCTTATCCACAATAATGTTGAAGGACCTCCGGGGTCCAATGTAGGGCCACTCTAATTTCCTCCCAGGTATCAGATGGTAGCAAGCGCGGAAAAGGGGAAGAGTGGCGACAATCTGAATTTGGTGGCACATTGAAATAAATCCGATGATGCTCCGCCAACTGTTTGGGGCCACCATCGCCGGGCAGATGTTATAATGAGTCATGATTTCCTTCACCAAGGGATGGAGAGGAAAACGGAAGCCTGCTTTCAAGCTGTCTTCATAAACGAAGACCCCAGACTTAAGATCTCGCGAGACCCTATCTCCAGGCTCTGGCACCCGCAGAACGATATCTGAGGGCATGCCATACCTCTGATGAATCCTTTCCAAATCCTCAGTAATGATCTCTGAAACCACGTCATCGGGACTCATCGTCATCTTAACTGAGAAAAACACCAGGTGAAACGGCGAGTGTCACGAAGGGCGAAAGGCGAGACTCTTCAAGAAACAAAACGAGAGGATATTGTAAACATGCATACATATATATAGCGCGGCTATCGCTTTGCTTCCCCGCTAAGGTAGCCGCCTTAAGAAGACGGGGCGTCCCGCCCGAGGCATCCGGAACCGCCTCGACAAACGCCGGATTGATCGGGATTCGCAACGTGGCGTATTCCCAACCGTCACTCTTGGAGGAGCCTTACCCTCGAAGGCATGATGACCCTGTCGCATTAATTAAGGCATCATTGCATGGGCTGTCTAAACCAAAATGCCCTATCTAGAACGTGCCACCTGGACTTATACTCCCTATGCCCGAACCTACGCTTCGAACTAGGGAGTGGAGGGCATGTGTTGGGGGGTAAAATCGTTATTGCATCAATATCCGTGTGAGGAGGCTAAGGCCAACCTCCTCCCTTCGTCTTTCCCGGGCTTCCATAGCTCGGCCCTTCCCGAGCTTCCATAGCTCGGCCTCCCCGGGCTTCCATAGCTCGGCCCTTTCCAGGCTTCCATAGCTCGGCCTCCCTGGGCTTCCTAGCTCGGCCCTTCCCGAGCTTTCATAGCTCGGCTTCCCCGGGCTTCCATAGCTCGGCCCTTCCCGAGTTTCCATAGCTCGGCTCCCCCGAGCTCCCATAGCTCGTCCTCCCCGAGCTTCCATAGCTCGGCTCCCCTGAGTTCCCATAGCTCGGCTTCACTGAGCGATCCATGATTCGATACTCACCTCTGCGGAACCCAACGCGGGAGAGCCTAAGCTTACTGTAACAACATTCTAGGCAAGGAATCATGTTGAGAGGTGGTCTAGAGCCTACCAAGGCTACCCAAGACCTACACACCTACTAGATCTCAAGCCATCAAGGAGCTCTCCTAGCCGTCGATCTCCTAACAGACAAGATATGGATCCCAACAGCCCCACAACGGCCTGATTCGACCCACCTCCGTATCCTAACAACCTCTGAACCTTCCAGAAGGCGCTCAAGATACAGGTGACAGCCTATAAATATCATGCTCATAGATTCCCTCAGGTACGCACACGCGCGCTCACACCCCCACTCTCACTCTCCTGCTCTCGCCAGCAGCTCGTCGGTGCTCTCGCCCTCTAGAGCTCCCGATTGGCCGCCCCCAGAGAGACCTCCCGAAGAGATCCACCTCCCCACTTTCTGATTGATCGCCGATTTCCTCCCCACTGACTTGAGCATCGGAGGGTCTTCCGTGGAGGGCCACCCCCAACGCCTCTCGCGCGAGAACTTTTATGCAGGTCCGCCCCCCTGGAGATCAACCGCGCCCGAGTCGGAGGACGGATCCCGGCGGCAACACTACCAAACAGATGTTCTATTGGAATCGCCATGGTATTCATTCACATCTTGTTACTATTAACTACCAAGTTATATCCTTCATAACATATCTTCTCTCATTTCCCTTAAAAATAAAACAAATCTTCTTACATTTTATGGAGTTATGCCTCTTGTCAGCTGTTATCAGTCAATCAAACAAGCAAACTATTTTGGCCATCCGGCATCATCACTGCAGTACCCTGCTGCATGAAAGCACCATTACTAGCATATATTCATCATTTGTAGCTCATTAAAAAGAAAAATTTTTCTCCTCTGGACATTCAACATGAGTTTCATGACCTAAATTTGCAACAGTAATTTATTCCCCATGTTGGAATGCATCAAAAAAGAACAGCATGACTATGTTTAAGGATAAATCATGGATATACTAAGAAAATCAAACTCTGGCATCAATCATTTAGAACAGTATGTCTCATTTGGTAGATTTTTTCATCTGTTTACATTCTTGAAATATGAGCAGAGTGAAGTATTTTTTAGGTCAACATGTTATACCATACTAGTATAAACTCCTGAATAAGTGTGGATGGATATGCTTGGGTGTTGTTTGGCTTGCAAATAATTATAATTGAGATATTTGAACAATTTTAATCAAAAAGGTACTTATTCCTCTCTAACTAGGTAAACTATTTGCTGACTTCCTGACTCCTTCAATAGTTACAAGATTAAAACAATTCTCATGATTAAAAATGGTTACAAGATGTTAACTCAGCTTCAAGAAGACCAATCGCTTTATTGGATATCAAAGTCTAGAGAGCACAGTTTAAATGTACTGATTTCCCTTACCCAATGGATGATTTGTTGATGCTACGATAATATTAACTAAAACAAAACCATGTAGAACATGCTAAAATTTTCCCAAGCTCACGTTTCTCCCCCTCTCTAAAGGGGAGGATGACTTTGAATAACTAAAGGAAAAATGGAAGAGTTGATTCATTCTCAAAACAAGGTACGGCCGGCATACATAAAACCAAAATAGAAGAACAGATTGAAGACTACTTACTCAAGATTTCTGAGACACACTGCTCTACATCAGCTGGAATCTATCTGCCTGGGACACTGACCTTCAGAAGGCTGGAATACCTGTCAAAGCCCCTTCCCTAGATCCTTCCACTACAATTTAGAAAACTTCTTCATTAGATCAAACCGAATACAAAAGAGATCAAATCAATGTCGACGATTTGATCAGAGGTAAACCTAGCTTGGGGGATTAGAGAAGAATCTGGGGGGATCAGAGAAGGAGCCTGCTGACGGGTAACCTAGCTTGGGGGATTAGAGAAGAATCTGGGGGGATCAGAGAAGGAGCCTGCCGACAGGGGGGGTGGGGATCAGAGGTAAACCTAGCATCTAGGGAGAAGGAGCCTGTCGACGGGGGGGGGGGGGGGGAGATAAACCGCATCTGCCTACCGATGGGGAACGCTCTCGAGGGATTAATGACCACGTTGGATTTTTACTGTTTTACTCCCCAGGCAAATAGCAAAAGCGTCGCGTCAATATGAAATGACCTGGTGAAATATTAGACAAATATTATGCATAATTTCAGACAATTTTTTACCTCTTTTTCTTCATCTTTTTCGAGTTTGACAGGAAGGTCTCAATTTCAATAATTTCTGTATACCCTAAAGACAGACCCTCTGCATCCATACGCCCAGCTTTTTATAAAGAAATTTACGACCTTAATTTTTCCAGTGAAATCTTTGACCACCTTCAGTTAATATACGAAAAATAGTTATCATCACATACGTTTGTTTAAAATTATTAAATAATAATTACATATTGTTAAAGAAGTTACTTAAGCATGCATGACTGTTTTTCTCATGCAAGGATTATTATTTGAAATTTAGTAATTGATGGTAGTTTCTATGAGCCATGTGGTATATCCTGTCACTGTTCTCCAGAAATCCTAGCTTTTTTTTTTTAATGTGTGTTGATAAATATGTTGCCAACTTGGACCAGCAAAACTGATAAGAGGGACGTTATGTCATGATAACGTCTGTTATTTTAGATCACGCTTATCCAAGTTTGACGGTCTTGGCATAACAAAGAAAAAATAAGGGGAAAAAAAACTTTGGAGGTTTCCGTGTCTTTGACTCCCCAGTTTAGCAGCACCTCACCCACCCGAGAATTTACTCAGGGAGAGGGGGAAAAAAAAAAGTAAATTAAACGGTCCATTTAAGGCACCATGACCTACGCCCATCCCTTCTCCGACATGCGTGACGCCCTCCAGGCGTCAAGGCCCATTTAATTAGGCCAGGGAGCCCGAGTCGTTTTTCAAACCGATGCCAAAAGGCACCGGTTTTAAACGAAAGGTATGAGATGAAAACTTTTGATGAAAATGGTGTTAAAGGGGAAAACGCCATTTGAAATGGCATTTTCCCCCTGCTTAGTCACCGTTTAACTGACACTAAGGCTCGGCCCCGACACTAAGGCTCGGCCCCGTCAGCTGGGGTGCTGACAGGGGCCGAGAAGAAATCGCCACATGGTGTGGCAATTTCAGAAATGAAATCGCCACACCATGTGGCGATTTCATTTCAAGTTGGAATCGCCACATGGCGTGGCGATTCCAACTCTAATTGAAATCGCCACATGGTGTGGCAATTTCATTGTTGAAATCGCCACACCATGTGGCGATTTCAACACAGACCCCCCGACTAGAGAGCCTACGATCGGGGGGTTGTTTTAAAGGGCTTGCAGCCCTTTTTCATCCTCCCACCGCTCGCTTGAAGCCACGCCGACTTGCTTAAAGTTCCTTTGCTTGCCGGAGAGATTTGGGGGATTCTGTCAAGGTAGATACACATTCCATTCTTAAACTAATTTTTATATGCATGAGATGTGTGTGTATACATTCCCTCATATAATTGATATTAATATATTTTTTTGACAAAGAAGAAAGCATTATAGATGTTTTATTTTAGCTATCATCATGAGAGATTAAATGTTCCATATGGACCTTGGGAACCAATATGTGCTAAATGCTACTAAACACACATCTCATGCATATTTAAATTTTTTGTTGTTTGTTGCTGATCAGAGATAAATTTTGATCACCTTTTTTTCAGGTGGAAACTGTACGTGTTTTACTATATTATGATGGATCAATTGAAAATGGTGGCCAAGAAGGGATACATTATAATCAACCTCCTCGTAAATGTTTGAAATTGAGTACGGGAATATGCTTCGCTGAGTTGGTTGATCAGATACGTACAGTTCTAACAATTCCAGAACAGAGACATATCATCAGATTGATGTGGAGATCTCCAACATTGCATAAAAAATATGTGCTTCTTCCAATTGAGTACGACGATGATGTGGAGCACATGTTGACATTTCTCTTGAAGTGTTCCGAATATCGATGTATTGAACTCTATGTTTTAAAGGATGATGTTCCAGAGCCATATAGTGTTGGTCATGTAGAGAATGTTCGAGACAATTTTCCTATTGCCCAGCAGCAGGAACAGGTTAGGCCTATAGTGGATTTCCCAATGATTGAGGGAATGATGCCAGCTGTACAAAGTGATGATGTGGTAAACAATCAGTGTAATATTGATAGTCGGGGAATGGAGTCAGACGAAAGTGCAGATGATGACTATTGGCCTAAACATGACGACTCAGAAGAAGAGTCATATGAAGATGAAGAGTCATATGGAGACGTGGTAGTTCATGACACTGGCTTTAGTTCGATTCCTGCATACACTCATCCAGAACCTATTCCAACTCAGGTACATGATCATCAAGCCTTTGCATATGAACAAGTTTCATAATTTTATAATGAGTTAAATTTGCATGATGGTGGATGTGTCAGTACTCCAAGAGAGTTGCCCTTCAAATCTCAATTTTGGGATCCATCAATGACTGAGTTTGCTAAAGGATTATTGTTTAATACTAAAGATGAACTGAAGAGAGTATGTGAAATGTATCACATCAAGAAGCATCGCAAATATAATGTTGTGGAGTCGAAGAAACTATTTTGGTCGGTGAGATGTGCCTCTTCAAGTATTGCCCAACGGTGTCCGTGGAGGTTGCGTGCTACCAAGTTGAAGAAGCATGGATTTTTTGAGATCACAAGGTATGAAGGGCCGCACTCTTATTTATTCAGTAATTTAACTCGGGATAACAAACATATTACATCTCGAGTTATTAGCCATGTTGTTCGACACATAGTGGAGAAAGATCCAAGTGTGAATATTGAAGATATTATAGCAACCATTGCAGAACAATTTCACTATACAGTGTCATATGTCAAAGCATGGCATGGAAAGCAGAGGGCATTGATTGATATATTTGGTGAATGGGAACCGTCATATGCAAAGCTCCCTAGATACATGCTTGCACTGCAGAATGCTAACCCTGGAACAGTTGTATATTGGGATTTCTACAGTGAAGCTAGTTCTTCTGAACGGGTCTTGAATTATGTATTTTGGGCATTTCAACCATCTGTTGAGGGGTTTCAGTATTGTCGCCCGGTGATTTCTATTGATGGAACACATCTTTATGGAAAGTACCGAGGGAAGATGCTGATCGCAACAGGCACTGATGCTGGTAATATGATATTTCCACTGGCCTATGCAATTGTGGATGAACAGAGTACAGCTAGCTGGAGCTAGTTTTTGCTGAGGCTTAGGAGGCATGTTGTGAAAGATAGAAATGGGATTTGTCTTATATCTGATCGACATCCTGGTATACTAAGTGTCATAGCTGATAATGAAATTGGATGGGCTCCACCAAGAGCTTATCATCGATATTGTTTGAGACATGTTTGCAGTAATTTCAACTCGAGATTCTCAAATGTTCAGCTGAAAAGAGCAGTATGGAAAGCTGGGAGCGAACATCAGCTTCGGAAGTTTAACTTTATGATGGAAAGGATTAAAACAGTCAATGCAGAGGCTTGGACTTGGCTATCGGAGTTAGAGCCGGAGAAGTGGACATTGGTATATGATGGGGGCTTTCGCTACGGTACATTGATAACCAATCTCTCGGAAGTTTTTAATTGCATGTTGAGGGGAGCTAGAAATGTTTCAATTACTGCGTGTGTGCAGATGACATTTCATTTTCTTGTTAAATACTTCAACACGAGATGCGCAGAAGCCTTAAGGTATGTACAGGAGAACCCTAACAACCTTTCCACTCCTCATATTCGATTAAGATTGCTGAAGGTCAGGCCAAAGCTAATGAGTACAGAGTAACTAGATACAACATGCAAAGAGCTACTTATGAAGTAGTGACAAGGAGGTTCAGTGAAGCTCTCAGGGGTGCAGGAAACGTTCAGACTGTTTCTCTTAGTGACCGTATTTGTTCATGTGGGAAGTGGATAATATATAAATATCCATGTATACATGTGTTAGCAGTGTGCCAGGAGATTGGCATGGACTCAGCGGCTTTTGTTGACGAAGTATATAGTATTCGCTCCTACATTGCTACCTGGGGTGGGGAGTTCAACCCGGTACCACATGAAGACTACTGGTTGCAAACACCGATCACGTGCATACCTGATCGGGATCGTCTTAGGCTGAAGAAAAAAGAAAAGCCAAAGTCTATTCGGATCCATAACGAGATGGATGAGGTTCATCCTAGAAGAACAAGTCGATGTTCTATTTGCAAGCAAACAAATCATTCCAGGCACCGATGTCCTAATGTAACTGGTGGACCTTCGGGATCTTAAATTTATGTACTCTTTAAGTTAACTGGCCATTGTGTGCCTATGATGTACTTGTCTTAGGAACAAGACTCTACTTGGGCCTATGACTTTCATAAATTATGGATGTATTTACTTGATGTCATGATTGGCTTTTGATGACATGAGTTTTGATTGAGTTTCGGTTAAGTTTCGGTAGATCTTGATTGAGTTCCGATCAAGCTTTAATTGAGTTTCAGCAAATGATATCTTTCTGTTTTCATTTGTCACTCAGGCAAAAACAAAAAAATTAATTTCGGACTTCAATGAGTTTCCAGATTTGGGGGGGGGGGGGGGGTGTTTAGCTCGGGAGCCAATTGCTGACTCTTTAAGCCCCCTGAATTACAAGTCCCCTGTGCTGAAGGTTAGGGGTTCGGTCTGAGAAAATCGCTACTTGGAGTGGCGATTTCAGGGTTGAAATCGCCACTTCAAGTGGTGATTTCAACATAACTGACATGGAGGCAAAAGGCTTGCTTGAAATCGCCACATGAAGTGGCGATTTCAACCTGAAATCGCCACTTCATTTGGCGATTTCATCTTCTTAAAATCGCCACATGAAGTGGCGATTTCAACCCTGAAATAGCCACTTCATGTGGCGATTTCAGCTTCTACAGCCGCGAGCATTGAAATCGCCAAATGAAGTGGCGATTTCAGTTCTGAAATCGCCACTTCATTTGGCGATTTCCTCAGTCCTAAATTCTTTTTGCTGAAAAACTTATGCACTTGTTGTTTTTGACAAAGAGTTAAGCTGAAAAACTCATGCACCGAAACTCAACCGAAACTCAGCCGAAACTCAGCCGAAACTGAACGAGACTCGAAACTTGACTGAAACTCAACCGAAACTCAGCCGAGACTCAGCCGAAACTAAACCAAAACTCAACCGAAACTAAACCGAAACTCAGGCGAAACTAAACCGAAACTCAACCGAAACTAAACCGAAACGCAGCCAAAAGTCAACCGAAACTCAGCCGAGACTCGAAACTTGACTGAAACTCAACCGAAACTCAGCTGACACTCAGCCGAAACTCAACCGAAACTCAATCAAAAGTCAATCGAAACTCAACCATAATTGCCAATCATGAAAAAAGTTAATGCATTAGAAGAACACAATCTCATAGAAATAAGATATTACGGATACATTAAAAAAAAGAAGTTTTACATCATAGGGTTTTAGTACAACAATCTAGAAAACCTAGGTTCCACATCCTCGTCGAGGAGGTCGGCGAATACGTCCTGTTCGTCGCCTATAGGTTGCCAACGGTATAGGAACCTCATCAATCACCTGAGATACCGCCTCCTGCGTGGGGATCACGCTAGCATTGAAAACATCATGCATAGCAGCGTCCAAATGTGACCGGGAAGCATCAGCATCCTCACATATCTCGTCGATGTCCGCATCGGCAATGTCATCAATGCGATATGCATTGTGATATTGACTGGCAGATATACCCTCCCCAGCATCTCTCCTCTGCGAATACTCGTGTGCTAATGGGGACCGCATGCAAGAGGTCGATGGAGTATAATGAAATGTCTCCATCATCGGATCAACGTTGGCTCGTGTGAACTCTGGCACCTCCGGATAGTGTGCTGAAGGGGTTGTGCTCCAAACATGCTGATGCTGGACGACGGACAATGTACCATGCGCCATCGACGTTGCGCTTCTCAAAATCTGTAGCCGCTCATCGTCCACTGGGGCGGCTAATGCCCGCTCGAGCTCGATAGTCAACTATTGAAACCTCTCATGCTGCATACAATATGACAACATAATTTCATATGATAGCTTAAGAACTTAAAAGTTAAAGATACCCAAAACAAATTTAAAATCAGTACCAGAAACTCATATGAAGTGCCTTCCCCTTCATAACCACTTGCACTATACTCAGAGCGGCCTACACATATTCGAGTGATGCTCCTAAACCAGGCCATATAATCGGGTGTGCATGGGAATCCTGCTACTATAGGCTCTCCCACAATCACATGCTGGCGCCATGCATTCCATGTTGCAACATAAGTCCCGTGCATGGCATCCCATGCAGCATATGACCTCCCCCATTGATCAATCTGATGAAGATGTAGTGACATATCGCATGGACATGGTATGCATTGGCGACATCCAAATTGACGAAGCACCCGATCCGGCAAATGCCATTCAACTACATCAAAACATATCAGCGGGATCTGCGCCGTCCAAATATCCGAACTAACCAAGCAGCTTGGAGGTAAAATAGAGATAACTGCCGGCGAGTAAGGACACCATAAGAACTGCATATGAAAATTTTAATTAATCATTATGCAACATAATGAATCGATCTAATTGAATTCCATATACAACATTACATACCCATTGTTCAGTATCATCCAACAGATCCAACTGGTCCCTATATGCACGTAGTGTATGGGTTGGAATATTTTTCATGTTGTATCTTACGTGCCATCTATACCCCCACGGTGCACCTAAGTGCCAATCATCATCGGCATCCGACGGTCTAGCCTCCGGAATCTCGAGTCTCGTGGGATGAAAAATAGGAAATCGTTCCCATGCCCAAATCTGCATGTTCAGATATTTCAAAATTTTAATTTATAAATAAAATTACATCGATCTCAGACATAAGTATAAAGTGTTTACCTGTAGCAGTGGGAGGTATCCTCCGATGTCAGACTGGGTAGGGCTCGTTGCACGACATAGTGCTCTATATAAACCAGCCAGTGTAGCCGATCCCCAACTTAGAGCAGCAAAAGCCTCCAAGTCTTCAAGAAATGGCACGTACATCAACTTAACTAAATTACCAGAGGTATCCGGAAGAATCACTCCACCAATGATTCGAAGAAGTTGTCCCCTCACAAACTGCTGCACAACCGCATCATCCACATCTTCGTCCAAGTGAAGGTCATGATAGAATTGATCGAAGAATGCTAAACGAAAACGACCTTTCGGAAATGCTTCGATGGGAGGTTCAACACCAAATAACCTCCCAAATATAGCATGCCACTCCGAAATTGTATGGCGTGGATCTAACCCAGTAACAGCGGAACCATCAATCCGGAGGCCGCTCAGAATACTTACATCCTGTAGTGTAATGGTCGCCTCATCAAAAGGTAGATGAAATATGTGGGTCTCTTGCTGCCATCTCTCTACCAGTGCAGAAATAAGGCCGACATCCAGTCGAATCTGGCCAATCCAATATATGCCAAACATGCCGACACGATCTAGGTAGTACTGCACTCGTGGGTGTGACATTCCCGGTGTCTCTTTCCAGATATGTGCGTCATGCCGACGGCATCTAAGAATCGGTAACTCCTAAAATAAAAATATTTGATACATCCGCATCAACATAGACAATTGTTAATTAATTAAGAACCGTCGATCAATAATACATACCTCACCTTGAAATATGTTCGTTGATCTATGCAACTCTTGCAAAGTGAGAACAGTAGGATCATGAGGCCTTGGATCTAAGACATTATGAGCCATGTCTTGATAATCTGACAAAAGCAACATTTACAAGCAATCAATAAATATTAAAAGCAACGGCATATCAGCCGCTATTATTTAGATGTGATGTTATGCCATATCTACGGCATATCAGCCGCTATTATTTAGATCTGAATACAACGAATCTTATTTTAAAATATTATGCTTTTCTCCATGCATATGTTTAAGCTTAGCTTCCCCAAATATTTTATGCTATGCATATACTAAAATTTAGCAGGTTTTACATACATTTAAGGTTTGCTATAAAATGTACAGTTATAGCATGATATATAAGGGCCGAATTATAGATCAAATATGGGACGTTCACATCCATACAACAAAGCAAAAATAATTTGTTTATATAGAGTATGGGATATGCTAGATGTCTCTAAACCCACTATTAATCTTTGTGCCATATCGATTAACCGATCTAGTTGTCTAGGATTATCGAATCTAGTTGAGAAAATCATATACAAGGGACTTTGTGTACCTTGTAAAGTCTACAAAAAGATGGATTTTTGGTAGAAGGCGAGCCGCGACGGAGAACTCCGATGGTAGGCGAGCCATGGCAGGGGGATCTTTCCGATGAGCCGTGGTGGGGGGATCTCTCCGGCGAGCCGCGGCGGAGGGAGGACTTAGGCTTCAAGCGAGCGGATGAAAAAGGGCTGGAAGCCCTTTAAAACAACCCCCGATCGCAGGCTCTCTGGTCGGGGGTCTGTGTTGAAATCGCCACATGGTGTGGCGATTTCAACAATGAAATCGTCACACCATGTGGCGATTTCAATTAGAGTTGGAATCGCCACACCATGTGACGATTCCAACTTGAAATGAAATCGCCACATGGTGTGGCGATTTCATTTCTGAAATCGCCACACCATGTGGCGATTTCTTCTCGGCCCCTTTCTGAAATCGCCACACCATGTGGCGATTTCTTCTCAGCCCCTGTCAGCACCCCAACTAATGGGGCCGAGCCTCAATGTCAGTTAAATGGTGACTAAGCAGGGGGAAAACACCATTTGAAATGGCGTTTTTCCCTTTAACACCATTTTCATCAAAAGTTTTCATCCCATACCTTTCCTTTAAAACCGGTGGCTTTTGGCACCGGTTTGAAAAACGACTCCAGGGAGCCCGCTTCCCCCATCACGTCATTATTCCTTCTTTCTTATTTATTGTTACAGCTGTTATCGACCCCGTCACAAGTCACGGAACCCACTCCGTTACTGCTCTATTCTCCTATGCTACATCAATCTTGCAACGTTGACCCGGACATTGACCGGTGGCCGTAATTGACCACATCAGAAGGATGGAGCCAAGGGTAACGTGATTATAGGAGGGTTTCCAATAATGAGAGCCGAGGTGTGAGCACTGGGACCTTTGCAACTTGGTGTTTTTTTTTTTTTTTTGGAACAAACGGACGATCACACTAGTCTAGCGCGAGTCAGCCCAGATATATCAGAGTTTGCTGCAAAGGAGCAGGGCAGGGGTCACCCGGCGTCAGAATCCATGGACCAGAAAGCAGAGCCACTGAAGCAGCAACCCAATCCACCGCCGAGTTGGCTTCGCGATATATATGCCGGGTCTGGACGCATTCAATCTCCTGCAGAATAGCTCAAATATCCAACAAAATCAGATTAGAAAGAACAGGAGGGCAATTCTGCATCTGATCCAAGAAATGACCGACATGGAGTTGCTCTCAATACAAAGCCTCTGAGCATAAAGAACCCGAGCAGCATAAGAAATATCCGTCCAAGCCACATGAAGCTCGGTCATGGGGATAGAGCAACTTGGTGTTGAATGGGAAAACAATTGGCCCTTGAGGAAAAAAAAAAAAATTGGACCATACCATGCCATGAAAAGTCCGGATAAAGCCTTATCTTGCTGTAGAGGTTAGGCACCACAAATTTGTATTCCTGCTAATCTAACGTGGTCCATACTCTGATATTTAACTTGGTCATATGTGCTATAACAATCTAACGGCATCAACATACGCGATGCTCCACATTGGGGTTCATGTCATGCATGTATGATAAACTCCCTGTTCTAGAAGCAAAGCATGCACACCTCACCATATGCCAATGTTGTGTCTTGTTGGGTACATGTATTGAGACTTATTTATATATACCATTAGTCCTATATTCTGTAATACCCACATGGTTGAATCCAAGGAGGTGATGCGGGGGGTGGGGAGGAAGAGATGAGAGGCGTGGTAGAGTGAACCTGAGAGAGATTGGGTTCACGTCTAGTGCAAAAGAGGTATAGCCAAGCAGCGATAAAGATATTAGGAGGGCATTTAATAATCTAAATAAGAATTCTTATCTTAGGTGATATAAGATCACCATATTTGATATATTATGTTTAAATAAATAAAATTTCCAATAAGATATGAACCTATTTTGCTAGTAATATGATATTTTTCCATTATTTCATATTGCTTATTATAATATTTAAATTAAATTATAATATTTTTTAATTATATAATACATAATATATAAAAATAATAAATTTTAAAATAATTTTTTATTTTAATATTAATTCTTTTAAAAAAATATTAAACATCCAATTATTTATAATAAAAAATATTATTTTATTATTAATTTTAATTTTTTTTATTTTACTTTCTTTCTTCTCATTCAAATAAAAAAAATATTAAAAGTATAAATTTGGTGACGGAAGGGCAATCCGTCACTAATTCGTTACTAATATAGTGACGGATTGCTCTTTCGTCACTAATTTTGTGATGGATTAGTGATGGAAGGGCAATATGTTACTAAATTAGTGATGGATGAAGAAATCCGTCACTAAATTAGTGATGAATTGCTCTTCCATCACTAAATTAGTGATGGATAGGGCAATCCGTCACTAAATTAGTGACGGATTAGTGACGGAAGGCCAATCCGTCACTAAATTAGTGACGGATGGGGCAATCCATCACTAATTTAGTGATGGATTGCTCTTCCGTCACTAATTAGTGATGAATTAGTGACAAAAGGGCAATCCATCACTAATTTAGTGATGGATTTCTCATACATCACTAATTTTGATGGATTAATAATGGAAAATAATTCATCACTAATCATTAATTTATGACGGATTAGTGATAAAAAAGTAATCCATCGTTAAGTTAGTGACGGATTGCCTCATCCGTCACAAAATTAGTGACAGATTGCCCAATCCGTCACTAAATTAGTGATAGATTAGTGACGAAAGAAATATCCATCACTAATCCATCACTAATTTAGTGACGGATTGCTCTTGCATCACTAATTTGTTATGGATTAGTGATGGAAGGGCAATCCATCACTAAATTAGTGATGGATTTTCCATCCATCACTAATTTTGATGGATTAGTGATGGAAAATAATTCGTCACTAATTAGTGACGATTGTTTTCCATCACTAATTTGTGACGGATTAGTGACAAAAAAATAATCCATCACCAAGTTAGTGATGGATTACTCTTCCGTCACTAATTTGTTATGGATTAGTGACGAAAGGGCAATCCGTCACTAAATTAGTGACGAATGTGATAGTCCGTCAATAATTTAGTGATAGTTTAGTGACGAAAAAACTAATTCGTCCCTGATTTTAATTTTTTATCACTATTTTGTTGCTAAACCGTCATAATTTAGTGACGAAAATTTCCATCACTAATTTTCGTCACTATTTTGATATTTTCTTGTAGTGTGTGTGTATATATATATATATATATATATATATATATCTATATATATATATATATATATATATAGCGTTAACACAACATATACAGGCTCTGAAATCAATGAAGCGTGTTAATGTTTGTTGGAAGCACATAGGGTTTTTTTTTTTTTCAAAAAAAAAATTCAAAATCAAACTTCAATCCCACGCATTCAAAGCTTCATTCAATTCTTTTAGCCTCTTATGTACTCTTGAACTTCTTTTTGTTCATGATACCATATATACACATATATAGCTAGAAACTTTGTAGAAAAAGGTCGTATTTAATGATTTTTGAATAATTTGGAGGCATAATGGAGCGCTTACTACTATAAACTAATAATAGATTATAAAATATTAATTTATTATAACATAGATTGGGACAAGATCCATCTCCTAAATTTAATTTGGATCATACAAATGAAGGAATAATTAAATCAAGATAAACTAGTAGGTAGATAATAGACAGATCAAGGTGTCCAATGGGCCAACCTGATAAGTAATTTATTTTATTTTTTTTATTTTAAAATTAATTTTAAAGAAATTAAATAAAATAAATTAGATGTAGTTATCTTTTTTAAACTTGCTGTTCATGTGATCCATCATGGTTATTTCTCTCGGCCTCTAGGATCATCACAGAGCACACCTTCTTTCGTCATTGATTTTTTATTTCTGTAGTCAACTAGTCATTTAGAGGGAATTCGTCATTGGCCTTGAATCCTAGCTTCTGCATCATAGCACTCCTTTAGTTAAATCAACGTCTCTATCATATTGATCCTCAATCAGCTCTTTCTATCATCAATTAGCTATCCTCCTGTAATAAAAGTAGATTTCGATGCTACCATGGGTACCAAAGGATTTAGACCATAACAGCAACCATAGGATAATTATATTTAAGAGCTCATTGTCATAGCAAAATATCAAAATTATTTATTTCATCCTAAATTAAAAATTTTATAATATGATTATTTAAACAAAAAGTTATAATTCATTAGATAATGAAGTTGCAGTTCTTGATTTTTTTAAGCATATTTCATAATTGGTCTCTACTACTTCCCGCACTACTAGTGCTTAACTTCAATCCTAAAGTACATTATATTATTAATTATATATTATAAATATTTTATAAAATAAATTACTAATTTCATTTTTAAATCTAATTCTATTTACTTCACATATCATATTCTTAAAGATTTCTTATAATATTATGTATAAATCATCGATCTAATTTAACTCTAAAATCAACAATTAAAGCTAAATAATGAAAATATAAAAAATACATAATATTTATTAAATTTTATTTTTATTGGTGTAATTATATTTTTGAAACTTTTTGCATCACG
>UESW01002569.1:60226-102909 GCA_900491605.1 Calamus simplicifolius
CAAACCTTTGAGTGAAGAAAGATTTTGTTACCTTAGAGGAGAATTAGGGATTTGTAACCCTTGGAATGATTTTGAAACCCTTAAGGAATGACTATCTAGATTTCTATTAATTTCTTGAGATTTCTTTCATAATTTTAAGGACAATTAATCTAGTCATTTGAGCAATTTAATTCTCCATATTCCAATGATTTTTTAAAAATTTATTGACCTTATTTTGACAAGTTTCGGCTGTTTGAAACTCATTTGTTTTTCTCTGAAACTGTCAGTGGAGTCGACACCTCAATTTGAGGAGTCGACACCTCTTCTGTGTCGCTCTCGGTCTTTGACCTTGGAGCCGACACCCGCGTAAGTGGAGCCGACTCTAGTTCGGGCGCTAACTGTGTTAGCGACTTGGAGTCGACACCCGACTTTGCGGGAGTCGACACCTGGTGGTCCCAAATTAACTTTATTAGGGCAGAGTGACACTTCTGCGATTTCTATCTTCCCCAAACCCTTTCCAAACTTTCTCCAAACCCTCTCAAAACCTTCCAAAGCCAAATACTCCCCAAATCTATCATTCCCAAAGATTTCAATGGCACCTAAGCGTAGGGGATCGGTTCTTGATGCTCCCGTTGTTACGAGGAAACGTACGGCGAGGCGCCCAGTCCGTGAACCCACTCCGAGTGATGATTCCTCATCAACACCATCAGATAATCCTGGCCCCTCATCTCCATAGGTAGATACTTTAGCTGGGCGAGTTATTACAATGGGTAGAAAAGTAGATTTTGATTTCTTCAATTCCGAGGGTTTTGACATTGGAAGACAAATCAAGGAACTTGGTTGGGATAGAGTTGTTCTTTGGATGTACCCACTTATCAGCACTTGTTAAAGAATTTTATCTGAATTTAGCTAGAGGAGATGGTGGGATCGTTAGTTCTTTAAGAGGAAAGAGGATTCATCTTACCTTCCATATTTTAGGAAAATGTTAAATATTCCTGTTACTGGATTTGCTGAAAATATTCATAGTGAGAGATCAGCTGCATTGTCAAGAATGTTAGGAAGAGAAATTTTGAATTTGAAGAGGTTAGGGCAAACCAATTGCCACTTGAGCTAAGGCTGTTACATAACATGCAGTAGGATTTTATTTCCCAAGACTGACCGTTTTGAGTATATCTCAGAACGAGACATTGTTTTTATGGACAGTATCTTGACTGGTCAGCTTATAAATCTTGCTGGGATGATGATATGGTACATGGCTGAGGCTGGGGGCAAGAAGAGATCTTCACTGCCTTATGGAATGATCCTAACCTTGGTTTTAGGAGTCAAGGAGTAGCTATTTCTGATAATGAGCCTTCGAAGAACCTAAGGCACACTGACACTACAGCTTGGCCACTGTGCACCGGATGGGTTTTGTAAAAGTAGATGGAAGATGGGAGAGAAAAGGGCATTCTGCGACAGGGTTGCTGAGACGTATGTGCCTAGCCCTTCTGAGGCAGGACCTTCTGTGAGACAGAGCTCACCAGAGCCAAGTCAGGATGTACCTCCAGCTCCTCCAGCTCCTTCTGCTTTTGATCTATCTTCTGTTGGTTTTTCGAATACTCAGTTAGAACAGCTAAAAGGTATTTTTGCTATTCACAAGGAAGAGATAAAATCTGAGTTAGATAATCAATTTATGAACTTGAGAGAGACTCTTTATTCTTTGGATGAAAGAGTTGAAAAATTGAATCTATTCTTGGAGCCTCCGCAGAATCCTTAAAGAATGATCTCAAGAACATTTTTGAAGAACTTAAAGATATCTATGGAGATTCAGAGACATGTTCCAAATGTAATGCTGAACTTCAGGACAAGATTGCTTTTGCATGTACATTTGTTGATGAAAGACTGAAAGCCTTTGTCAAGACTCAAAGTGAAGGAATGACAAGAATAGTAGAAGAACTGCAAAGACGCATTAGAACTAATTTTTGAAGTATCTTTGATGATTAGTATAGTTTGAAGTTTTAATGTAATGAAGTATAGTTTGATGATTGATGTAGTAAAGTTTCATTTTGTAAAATAATGTAATCCTTGACTTTTTGATGTAATGAACTTATCAAAAATGAATGTCTTTTGATCCTTAAATGAACTTATCAAAAATGATGATTGATACTTAATGAATGCCTTTTTGATATTTAAAGTATCTATTAATTTTGTTATTTCTCTTGAAACTTACTGACCTTTTTGTTGATTACAAAAAAGGGGGAGAATTATGTAAGTATTTGCAAATTGTATATGCATTGAATGTAAATCAAAAAGGGGGAGAAATATTTAGCTTTTGTATATGCATTAAATCACATAAGTTTAATTTATTGGTATCTAGTTAAGTGCACATAAGGAAAAGTAATTGCAATTGATATAACTACCTCTTTGGTATCAATCATTAAAATTTTCTGTTAAAAGAATGAATAGATCTTAAATTGAATATCATAGGGGGAGCTACCTCATTTAGGGGAGCTTACCTGTAAGGAACAAATATTTGAGAAATTTGAAAATCTTATTATTTACTCATGCATATACTCAATTTTTATAATCATAAAAAATGGAGATTATTGATCCAATTATTGATTTTGATGATTAATAAAAGATATGAGTATATTCATTTTGCTACTAATAGATTTAACAAGTGATTACAGGGCTTAAAAATGTTTGATCAATCAAAAAGGATAAAGAAATATGTTTTGAATCAAGATTGAAAAAGAAATCTCAAAGTTCAGAGCCTCGAGTCGAAACCCAAATGGTAAGGAGCTGACCCCAAGGCATATCATAAAGTTTCTGGGATTTTGGCACGGTCCGGAGTCAACACCCAAGGTTTCGGAGCCGACTCCAACCTGAGATACAGAGAAGTGCATTCTGTTTCAGTTTTCGGAGCCGACACCTAGAATTCGGGAGCTGACACCTAATATTTCTGGAGCCGACACCTGAGTTCTGGAGCCGACTCTAACCTGGGAACAAAGAGCATGTTTTATGGACTATTCTGGAGCCGACACTTATAGTTTTCCGGAGCCGACTCCCGAAAGCGATGAGCCGACACTTACCTTTTTCGGAGCCGACTCCCCAACAACTTTTTCTTTACTATTTTTGAGCACCCGATTTGGAGCCGACATCTGAAAAGTTGGAGCCGACTTTAACCTGTCAGGAATGGATTTTCTATCTGTCAGAACGTACTCCAACGATAAAATTTTCTTTTCACCTAACTTCTAACGGCTATTTTCTTTGTGTGTAGAAGAATCCAAACGTCTCCAACGGCTAGTTTTCCCTCCTAAAATATGGATTAAAGGATCTATAAAAAGGGGACTATCCGTTTGAAAATGGGACGGAAAATTTAAGAGAAAATAGATTGAAAAATCCGAGAAGTCTTGAGGAAGAAATCAAAAAGGAAAGAGTCAAAGTTCAAATCTATCAACTCCAGAAAAGCTCGAAGAGAAATCCAAGGCATTCAAGCTCAAAATCGGAGGATTTCCTAAGTGAAGAAATTAGAAGCAAAAGCCCTGATTTTCCCATCTTCTCAACTGCAAGTTTTTGAAGAATCTGAGCTGAGGCACTGATTCAACCTTTCCAAGAAGAAGAGGAAAAGAAGAAAAGCGCACATTCAAAGATCTTCAAACGGGCTTTTCTAATCCTTGTTTAGTTTATTGCCTATTTCTCATTTGAGGAGCTTTCTTGTATCTTAAACTCTAATCTCATTTACTGTTTACTAGTTCAATCAAGGGATTGAATTAGTTGAGGTAGTTTACCTCGGGGACAAGCTAAGGATAGCTTGTGATTTGGGTTTTGTGCTGGTGAGCCCGAAAAACCAGCTGGGTTCGTTGTAATCCGAAGGGAAACAACAAGTTTTGAGTTGTGAGCTTGTAAAACAACTCGGCTGTAATCAAGTAGATTATAGTGTGGACCCAAGTGGTACTTGGGAGTGGATGTAGGTGTTGGATACACCGAACCACTATAAAATCCTTGTGTTTGCCATGTTTTGACTCTCTTACTCTATCTCTTTATTTGTGCTTAATATCTATCCAGCATATAATCTCATTTATTCCAAAGCACATATTTTTTTAAAGGGGCTAAATATTTTTTAACAACCCAATTCACCCCCCCTCTTGGGTTGCCATCTGGGCCAACAGTAGTGTCTGAGGGCGCCAAGCGGGGCTCCTCCGGTCGCTCTTCGGTCCAGGTGCACTCGATCAGGAAGTCCGCCAAGACTTGGGACCTCATGGTCAACCTTGATCAGAACGATAGGTCGAACTCTCCCAGCTTGACAGCCCATTTTGCCAGCCGGCTAGAGGTGTCAGGATGGGATAGAATTGGCCTGAGCGACTGGTTCGTGAGCACCACGATTGGGTAGGCTTGGAAGTAGGGCCTAAGACATTGAGCAGAGATGATCAGTGTGAAAATAATCTTTTTGGCTTTGGAATACCTGGTCTTCGCATCGTGAAGTACTTTGCTGGTGTAGTAGACTGGCCTCTATGTCCCATCGGTGTCGATGTGAACGAGCATGAAACTGACCACCTCGGGGGACCCTGCAAGGTAGAAGAAGAGTTCCTCTTCCTTCCTTGGCTTGGATAGCAGTGGTGAAGTTGACAGGAACTCTTTCAATCCTTTGAGACCTCTCTGGCACTCTTTCATCCATTCAAAGTCATTGACCTTGTGCAAGGCTTTGAAGAAAGGCAGGCACCTCTCCGCCAACCTCAAGAGGAAGCGGCTTAGGGCTGCCACCCTTCCGGTGAGCCTTTGCACTTCCTTCTTGCTAGTCGATGGCCTCATGTCGACGATGGTGCTGATCTTCTCTGGATTAGCCTTGATTCCCTGCTGCATTACCATAAAGCCTAGGAACTTGCCTACCGTGACTCCGAAAGCACACTTTCATGGGTTCAGCTTCATTTGGTAGTGGCGAAGGTTGTCAAAGATTTTCGCTAGGTCAAAAATATGGTCATCGGTGTAGACACTTTTGGTAAGCATGTCATCCACGTACACCTCCATGTTATGCCCGATCTAGTCCTCAAAGACCTTATTTATCAGTCTCTGATACGTGGCCCCTGCATTCTTTAGCTCGAAGGGCATTACCTTGTAGCAGTAGACACCCTTCTCGGTCACAAAGGAAGTGTCCTCCTTGTCCACTGTGTCTATCTTTATTTGGTTGTACCCCGAGAAGGCATCCATGAAGCTGAGCATCTTATGGCCGGATGTCGCGTCCACCAACTGGTCAACTGGTCTATCTTTATCTGGTTGTACCTCTGTCTTTGGGGTATGCCTTGTTAAGGTTGGAGAAGTCGATGCACATCCTCAGCTCCCATTGGCCTTACGGACCATCACTACGTTGGCCAGCTAGTCGAGGTAATGTGCTTTCCAGATGTGGCCGGCGGTGATTAGCTTGCGGACCTCCTCATCGTTGGTCCTTTGCTGCTCAGGGGCAAAGCTCCTCTTTTTCTGCTGGACTGGTCGGCACCTTGGGTCGATGTTGAGTTTGTGAGTGACCACCTCTGTCGGTATGCCTAACATGTTCAATGCTGACCAAGCGAAGACGTCCGAGTTGGCCTGTAGGAAGGTGAGGAGTCAGTCCCTTGCCTCCTCGAGAAAAAGTGACCTGACTCGGACCATCTTTGTTGGGTCCTCCCATAGTGGAAAGGTCAGCAAGTGCTCGGCCGGTTTTCCTCTCTTCTTTGAGTCTTTAGGATCAAGTAGCTCGAGCACTGGCGGAGCAGACGCCCCCTGGGGATTAGGAGCCATGTGATAACAGAGTGGTACTGGGCTTCGCTCCCCACGCATCTCTCTGATTCCTCCGCTGGTGGGGAATCTTACAAGCAGCC
This sequence comes from Calamus simplicifolius, assembly GCA_900491605.1. Classification (NCBI taxonomy): domain Eukaryota; kingdom Viridiplantae; phylum Streptophyta; class Magnoliopsida; order Arecales; family Arecaceae; genus Calamus; species Calamus simplicifolius. The sequence continues at coordinate 66,040 of UESW01002569.1, forward strand.
TTTTGATAGAGATGATGGCATATAGGAGGTTCAGGCCAGATCTTCCAAGGATGGCATTGTAGGCTAGGTAGACCTGGACGACTAAAAATTTCATGAAGACCGTGCTCTGGCACGGCGACATTTCAGCCGTGACCGGGAGGATGATCTCTCTCTCCACCCTCACAGAGTCTCTAGTAAAGCCTATCAGGGGTGTGGTCACCGATCGCATGGAGTAAGGGGACAAGCTCATTCGAACAAAGGTATCGTAACCGAGAATGTCGACTGAGCTTCCACTATCAACAAGAATTCTCTTTATAGGGCGTTTCACAATCGTCATAGACACAACGATGCTGTCATCATTAGGATTGTCTACCCTCTCTAAGTCCCCTTTAGAGAAGGGGATTACAATATCTACTCCCTCATCCCTTCGTGGCCTCTTGGAACTGCCGCCTGCCCTTCAGAAAATCATGGCCATCATCTTCTCAGTTGAGGCATTATCGATGCCGATCTAGGTAGGCGGAGGTGCCGATGGGCCTGGCGCAGCGGATTCCCCTTCTGGACGAACTTTCTCAAGTAGCCCCGCTGGATGAAGTCCTCGATCGCCCTCTTTAGTTGACGATAATCCTCCGTGTTGTGGCCATGATCCAGATGAAAGCAGCAGTAGAGACTCTTGTTGTAAGGAGTTCCTGGCTTCATGGGGACGGAACGCTTGAGGTAGGACTCACCCTCGATCTCCATTAAGATGTGAAAAATTGGGACGAACAGAGGGGTGAAGTGCTCCCCTTCGGGGATGAGAGTTTGGGGCCGGTTGTCCAGTCGGCGGGAAGGCTCAAGTCTTCTGGGAAGAGCCCCACTAGGCTCTGAACGGACTTGCTTCTAGCTGGGCCCTCCCTCAACCTCCCTATGGAAAGAGTCTGCCTCGTCAGTGCAAATGTACTTCTGTGTGTGGCTCAGCAGTTCGACATAAAAACCGGAAGGCTTTTTGTTGAGAGAGTAAGAGAAATGGGAAGGGCGAAGCCCTCGCTTCAAGGCCAAGGTGGCCACTGAGTCATCGAGGTTGTAGACTTCGAGTGTAGCTTTCTTAAACTGGATCACGAAGTCCCTCAATGACTCACCACTCTTTTGCTGGATGGCGAACAGGCTGTCAGCCACCTAGAGATCTTTCGACACACATCAAAGTGCGCTAGAAAGGCCCTCTCCAGCTACCGGAAGGAGGTGATGCTGCGCGGCGATAAACGGGAGTGCCAGGTGCTCGCAGCCTTCCAAAGGGTGGCCGGAAAGGCGATGCAGAGGAGGGAGTCGGTCGCCCCCTGAACCTGCATGAGGACCTTATAACTTTCCAAATGGTCCAGGGTCAGTGGTACCGTCATATGGGTCCAGCTGAGGGAGACAGAACCGGTTCGAGATCGGCTCCTCCATGATACGGCAAGACAGCAGGGGGTGGCTATCGTAGTCCACCTCTAGTTGATTGATGATCCTGTGGCTGAGCTCCTCCAGCCGCTTGTTGTACTCGTCCAGATGCTGCTCGATCCGGCGAGTGATCCGACCATCGAAGGACCCCTTACTTGAAGATCCCAAGGACGAGAAGGGGTGGTGCCGATGATAATGCCCTCGCTCGGCCTCCTTCCCGTGCCATCGCTTATGAGAATCGTCATAATGGTGGGAGGGAGATTGAGGCCTCTTAAAGGTCCCCCGGCGGTGATGCTTGGGCGAGGTGCGACGGCAGTGAGCCTCCCTCTGGGGGGATCTTCCACGAGTTGATTGCTGACTAGGCTGATCGGCCCCCATGCCCGGCGAGGGCAACCTTGGGTGCTGCTGTGCGGCTGTCGGTTGTTGCAGCTCATGAACGGCTGCCACAAGAGATTGGACTTGTAGGACAAGGGCGGCGATCTGATCGTCCTGAGGTGGTGGCGAAGGTGGAGCAGGATGGTTAACCTGGGAGCAGGGAGACTGGCCTCCGGCTGCTCAGGCCCTTGATGATGCCCTCGACGCGGCCGATGGATATCTCTTGTGCGTGCGTCACCACCATTTCTTCGTTCTTCCTGGGGAGTAGAGGTTTACAGCTAGTTGTTTTGAAGCTTTCTATCTCCTCGTTCCTTACCCCTCTATCTGGCATGCAATCTGTTGTCACCAAATCACCTCCTTGAACGGGCGAGGATGAGGATCCAAAGGACGATGAGGGCGAAGCTAGGAATCTTCAAACACCTCCTTCTTAGGCGAGAATCCTGCAAGAGTCTCCGCGGACCGATTGCTCCGGTGGGATCCTCCGACGCTTGAGTGAGTAACTTGGGAAACAGTGATGAATTATGGATTAAAAGACTTAGCTGAAACTTGGGGTTGAGGTCCTTTTTCTCGTTATGAGTGAAGGTTCTTATACCTGTTCGGAAGTCCCTCTTACCCACTTTTGGAAGGTTGTTGATTCTGAGACATCATTGTCTGGCAGGGGATAGGTGGCAAGGCCGATAGGGACATGTCGTAACTACCTTTGAGCTTGTCAGGGTTAGCCTGTCGTCCCCCCTCTCCTAGTGCAACACCGCAGTTGGCAGGTAGGCCTGGTCTTGTTAGGCATGCACCGCAACTGACAATGGCCGTGGGGGCCACGTGCAGTTATAGGTGGTAGATGGGCCACGTGGTGGTTGCAGGCGTCAGGTGTACCACACTGGGCTGAACTCGATTTTGGAATCGGTGCTAGAGGCTGACTCTGGAGTCAGGGCTAGATGGTCGGCTCTGAAGTTAGTGCTGGAGGCCGACTCTAGAGTTGGGACTGGATGACCGACTCTGGAGTTGGGACTGGAGGCCGACTCTGGAGTCGGGAGTCTGGGATCCTTGCTGAAGGGTTCCACCCGTCTTCCTCTCATCTCTGTCGATCACTTTGCCTGTTAGTTCTGACGTGGCTTGATCAGCCATACCACTTCATATGTTGTTTTATTATAACAGTCTGATATGTTACTAGAAATACAAGTTAATCCTTGGGAAATTTTGGAATCTGGCCTCTTCTTCAAATTTTTCTAAGAAAATTTAATGTTGGAAATGTTGTCATGGACATTCAGAGACACCTAATGTTATTTGTGATTCAGCACCTGGAAGGTCATACATTATTTGAGACCAAAGAGAAGAATCTGGTTGTTGACAATGGAACTTACAAGGAATTTCATGATGTTCTATAATTGCTTTAGAAGGAATCAAACGCCTTTTTTTTTTTTGGGGGGGGGGGGGGGGGGGTGTGTGGGCGGTGGTTGGGGCCGAGAGGGTAGCCGGGGCTGTGTTTTTCCAAGAGTAAAATAGCCATACGTGAAAATTCGTGCTTCCTGCACGAACGTGTCCAAGGGTAAAATCCTCTACGGCGATTGTCTAGCGAATTTCGTCTACAGTAAGTCACGACGATTGCTACAGTGTTTTTAGCACACCCGATTCTTAAAGCTTTCTTTCTCAAGGGTTTGACTACTTTAAGATTAGTGCCACCAAACTTCTACTCTGATTTTCGGTGATCCTGTCGCCGATTCCGATCATCCTTGGGGGTCTGATGGCTGCCTCGGTTGCTTCTTCTCCGATTGTGTCTGATGGGGCAATGAAGGTCGGATTGGCCTGGAATCGAGCTCTTGCTGGCCGTTTCGAATGGATTGCTCCTTCTCCCTCTCCGATAATGGTTGCTGAGCTTGAGCGTTTGTTCCTGGATGTCATCCAGGTCCCTGCTTAATCATTGGAGGTTAAAGCCAGTGCTTGGGCCAGTAAGGCGGTCATTGCTCGGAGCCTTGGCCGCTGGCCGGGTGCCACCGAAAGCGATTGTCCGGGAGTTCCACAGGGCTGGGATTGTCAAAGAAGTGGAAGCTGTCTCTTTGGCTCATCGGCATTATATCTCCCATTTTGCTGATTCCCAAGCCAGAGATCTTGTTCTTGGGTTGCCTTGGATAGTGAACGGACAACCGATTGCTATTGTGGAGTGGCAATTTGAGTTTGTCTCGGTGGCAAACACTCTCCTCAGTGCTTTGCTTTGGATCCGTCTTCCCCTACTTCCCTTGGAGTTCTGGACAGAGGATATCTTGTCCACTATTTTGTCGGTGCCTGGAGAGTTCCGATTCTTTGATGTTGCAACAAAATTGAAAAATTGAGGGGGGTTTGCCTGTGCCTGCATCCGCTTTGATGTGGGCAAACCTCTCAGGCCAGGGGTGAGAGTTCGGGGAAGCAATGCTCCGTTCTGGTAGCAGTTTTCCTATGAAAACATTGAAGGCATCTGTGAAGCATGTGGCGCTCTGCATTTCTCTAGTCGCTGTGTCACGATGCCGGAGCATGGCTCTTCCACGGATGGTCCCAGCTTTGGGCTGTGGATGGCTGCAATCTGACGAAGGAGGTCCCCTCAGGTGCCGTCTCCTGCTTCTAGGAGGTCGGATCAGGTGTCTGTGATGACTTCCCCTGCTGCAGTGGAGTGGCAGATCCCCAAGAAAGTTGCTCGCAGGCAAGGGAGTCGTCTTCCCCAGGGTGGCCGCTCTTCCTCTCCCTCGATGCCTTTGTCGGACCATGGCAATGGTGATGCAGGGATTGTATGCCGGTCTAAAGTCTCTGTGCCAGTTTCAGCTTCTGAAATCCAGGCTGAGTTTCAGCTGCTTGTACCAGTACCGAATGAAACCAGGGTCCTTAAGCCCTTCTCTACTCTGGGGTCGGGGGTTGAGTCTGGGTGCTCGGAGTTCCGCATGGACTCGACTCTGGGTCCTTCGAAGCGGGCTTGACCCGTTGAGTCTAAATCTCTGCGAGTGGTTTCCAAGTCCAATAAAGCCAAAGGCAAGGCCTTCCTCGCTGCTAAAGGAAAGGAGCCTGCCTCCTTCACTTTTTTAGCCTCTTCAGTCTTAGCTAGGGGGCCAGGTGCCCTGACTCGCCAGGGCACTAAGAAACTCCACAGCATGGATGGGTCAAAACTGTGGTCTGCTTCTGGGCTTCCCCAATAGGACATGGTGGTGGGCCTTTCCCACGAGTCTGCTGTTAAGCAGTTGAAGCAGGCCATTCAGTTAGTTGTACATGGGGTGGAGATGGACTCTTCCCAGCCAGTGGACTACTGTGGCAAGGGTTCAGGGATGGGTTCCCCTTCAGACAACTTACATTTTGACGAGGAGATGCCTAGGGATAGGGTCGAGGTCCTAGTGTTAGAATGAAGATTCTAATTTGGAATGTGAGAGGAGCATTGAAACCTTCATTTCGCTCCTCTTTCGGAAGACTTTTGCAGTTGCATAGTTTTAACATTTGCGTCCTTCTGAAAACTCGATTATCGGAGGTTAGTCTGACCCGTTTTCGAAGAACGATTTCTAGATCCTTGGTTTCTTATGCTGTGGAGTCTGTCGGTCTTTTTGGTGGCATTCTGATGCTCTCGAGAAATGACAGGATTAGAGTGGATGCTTTTCATTGCTGTGGTCAGCAAGTTGCTGTTGTTATTTCCGAGGAGACCTCTATTCCCTGGCTCTTTTCGGGTATCTATGCCAGCACTGACTTCCGTGATCACCGTATTCTCTGGGCTGAGATTCAGTCATTGCTGGCTCAAGGATTTTCTTCCCTTATTGCTGGTGACTTCAATTGCATTGTGGGTTCCCACGAGAAGAAAGGAGGTAGGTTGTCTGCTGGATCTGTGGTCCATGCTGAGTTTAGGTCTTTCATCTCTAATGCCAGCCTTTTGGACTTGGGGTTCCAGGGTTCCCAATTTACTTGGTGCAACAATCGATCAGGAACTGCCAGAGTGTGGGAAAGGCTAGACAGGGCCTTGGCCACTTCTAATTGGCTTCAGGTTTTCCCTTCTGCTACTGTTACCCACTTGCCTCGCATAGCTTCAGATCATTGCCCTCTTCTTATATCTACTGATGCCGGTTTTCAGTGGAGTCAACAGTTTAGATTTGAGAAGTTTTGGACCTCCTATTCTTCTGCCTCTATTTTTCAGTCTTATTGCCAAGCTTCTGGGCAGAAAGTCAACTTGAGTAAATCCTTGATCTACTTTAGTCCTCTGACATCGTCTTCTTTAAGGGGGGCTATTACGCAAATCATGGGTATCTCGCTTACGGCAGACATGCTTTCCTATGTAGGGATTCCTATTACGGGGAGATGGCCTCGGTGCTCTGACTTTAGTGACCTCGAGAGATGTGTCCGTAATCGTCTGGATGGATGGCAGGTTTCTGGTCTTTTTATGATGGCGAGGATTACCCTATTACGATCTGTGCTTTCGTTTCTTCCTCTCTATCTGTTATCCAATGTGGCTATTCCATTGACTTGCTTGTGGAGGATCGAGAGATATTTCAGGGACTTTCTCTGGGCCTCTATGTAGGATAGACATGGTATTCATCTTGTGGCTTGGGACATTGTTTGTCTTTCGATCTCTGAGGGGGGGCTTGGGATCCAATCCCTTACTATTCGAAGGGAGGCCTTGATGGCTAGGCATGCCACGCGGTTTCTGCTTGAATCGAACAATATGTGGAGCTCCTTCATGCATGCTAAGTATGGAGACTGGACTTCTTCCAATGATTCTCTGTCTACTCGAGGGTATTCCTTCTTCTGGAAGGAGGTCTATCGGTATACTCCTGATATTCTAAACAGCATCTCATGAATGATTGGTGATGGAGTCTCGATGGATGTGGTTCGGGATACGTGGATTGCAGATCTTCCCCTGTCTGGTGTAGAGCCTGGTGTGGTACTCCAAAGCTTAAATTATAGGGTGGAGGTTTGTAGGCTCCACAGGGTTAAGGCTCAGGTTGTTGGGTCTTGAGGGGGCTAGTCTATCATTGGGCTGGGTTTGGGCCCAAGGTGTGGGTTGGTCCAAGGAAGTTTTTTAGGATTTATTATCCATATAATAAGGCACCGGTTCATGTGTGGTGCTGGTTTTATTTTGGTGGCCGTCATGGGGACGGGTTATATATAATCATGTAATGATGATGATTATAGATGAATGAAAAAGAAACCCTTTTCTCCCTAGAATAAGCTATCCCTCTCCTTTTCTCTTTTATCCACGTCTTTCTCTCTTTCTCACGTATAGATGCCCTAGATTTCTAGGGTTTTATTGCTGCCATCTCTGCCCTAGCCATCTTCTTGGAACCACCTCTCTCAAAGAAGGAGAAGGAAGAAACCCTAGCGGCACCTTCTTCTTGGGCAACGTCTCTTGATTTTCTGGATCATATCTGAAGGTTCACGTGAGGAAGAAGAGAGGCCACGACCCTCTCTTACAATCTTGGGGCGCAAAAAACCAAAGAAAATCTTAGTTGCTAATCAATCCAGGAAGATTACCAAGATCAAGATCCAAAATTCTACTGCAGAATTTCAGCAGGAATATCATCTCGCTTCCGCATCTCCACACGACTTGGGGCTGGTCGAATGTGTGCTATGCTCCAAGGGTAGAAAGAGGACGATCCACTCTTCATTTGGTATCAGAGCCTCGGTGATTTGGTGGAGAAAAGATTGGATCTTGGGCGTTTCTTGGTAAGATATCAAACCAGAAATTTCTGCAGCAAGTTTAATTTTCTGTTTTTGTTGTGTGCATTGTTTCTTGGTTGGATATGGCATCTAGTAGCTTTAAATTCGATTTTAAAAAGTATGATGGCAAGGGAAACTTCACCCTATGGCAGCAAAGGGTGAAGGATTTATTGGTTCAGCAAAGGATTTATAAGGTCTTGGTGAAACAAAGACTGGATAATGTAAGTCGTGAGGATTGGGAGGAGTTAGAGGAGATTGCATTTAGCACAATCAGGATGTGTTGGCTGATCAAGTCTTACCGGATATTTGCACGCAGACCACGGCAAGGGGGCTCTGGGAAACTTTAGAGAACACTTACATGGAAAGAGCATGACAAACAAGTTGTGGTTGAAGAAACAGTTGTACAGCTTGAGAATGCCTGAGGGAGGAGATCTTGTGGCCCATATTCAGAAATTCAATCAAGTGTGCTCAGAGGTGATGAGCCTTGATGTGAAAATTGATGAAGAAGACAAGACCCTCATCTTGTTGTGTTCGCTACCCAGTTCCTATGATGGTCTGATTACAACCTTGGTGTATGGAAAGGAGACCCTGAATTATGAAGAGGTTGTGGGGGTGCTGAGATCAAACCAGCAAAGAGAAAAGATTCGCATGGGAAACTCTAACACAGAGGTACTTGCTATGAATGAGAGGCAAGGAAGACCTGGGAAAAGGTTAGAGGTAAGTCCAAAGGCAGATCTAAGTCTCGGGGCAAGCAGAAAGCATGGAAGTGTTACAAGTGTCATCAGATTGGTCACCTGAAGAGAAATTACCCACTTCTGAAGAATGAGAAGGGGAAGGGCATTTCCAAGGGAGGTTCAACCAGCAATGGTGGTGCAAATTCATCTGAAGACAGTGAAGATGATGTACTGGTAGTTTCAGATGGGACCAAGAAGTGTGATAGTTGTTGGACACTTGACTCAGCCTGTTCTCACCATTATACTTCGCATAGGGAGTGGTTTGCAACTATGAAGAATCTGATGGAGGGAGTGTATGCCTTGGTGATAATCATCCTTGTAAGGTTGCTGGAGTTGGAAGCATAAGGGTGAGGATGTATGATGGGGTTATAAGGACTTTAACCAATGTCAAACATGTCCCAGAGTTGAAGAAGAATCTAATTTCTTTGGGCTACCTGGAGAAGCATGGGTATGCTTTTGGAAGCCAGCCGGGGAGTGGATGTTTGAGGATAACCAAGGGTGCATTAGTGGTGATGAAAGGAAGAAGGTTGGAAAATAATCTCTATCAGATGGAAGGCTCAGTGGCCATAGATGGTGCAGAGGTGCTAGCAGCGGCACAGGAGGAACAGTTGGTCTATAAACTGTGGCACTATCGAATGGGACACATGAGTGATAAAGGGCTTATAGAACTCAGTAAAAGAGGTCTGATTCCAGTACTTAAGAACGAGGACAATGACATCTGTGAGCCCTGTATTTATGGCAAACAACATAGGGTGAGAATTGCCAGCAGTTCCAAGCAGAGTGAAGGTATTCTGGAACTAGTTCACTCATATGTATGGGGACCGGCCCCTGTGTCAGCCAGAGGTGGGGCTAAGTATTTTTTGACCTTCATTGATGACTACTCCAGGAAGGTATGGGTATATCTGATAAGAGAAAAATCAGAGGTATTTGCCCGGTTTAAAGCTTGGAGAGTTGGTGTTGAAAAGGAGACAGAAAAACCAGTGAAGTGTTTGAGATCTGACAATGGAGGGGAGTATACAAGCAATGAATTCAGAAGCTACTGTGAGGAAAATGGGATCCAACGCCATTACACAGTGAGGATGACTCCCCAGCAGAATGGTGTGGCAGAGAGGATGAATCGTACATTGACAGAGAAGGCTAGGAGTTTGAGGCTGCAGGCATCACTGCCCAAGGTCTTTTGGGGTGATGCAATTATGTTCTCTGGTTTTCTTGTTAACAGTCCCCTAATAGAAAACTTGATGGAGGCATTCCAGAGGAGATCTGGAGTGGGAAGAAGGTGGAGCTTGGATACCTAAGGATTTTTGGTTGCCCAGCCTATGCACATGTGGAGGCAACTGAAAGGAGCAAGCTGGACCCAAAATTACAAAGGCTGATCTTCATCGGGTATCCACAGGGAGTTAAAGGCTATTTGCTATGGAGTTCAGATTCACATAAGTGTATCATTAGTAGAGACATTATTTTTTATGAGAAGAGCATCTTGAAGAGGTCAGAGATTGCAGATGGAGCTGAAAAGGTTGAACAGGACAGCAGTGGACAGCATTGGCTGACAGGTGATGTACCTTCTACTTCTACTTCAAAACGTGCTTCTTTTGAGGTGGAGTTTGGTATGAATGTTCCAATACATATAAAGGATCAGCCAGAAGAGCCATCAATCCAAAAGGAGGTGCAGGTGGAGTCACACACTTCAGCTTTGAGAGATGATCAAAGGGGTGTGGCACTACACAAGGCAAATGTACCATCATCAAACCTGCTCGGTATCGCATTGATGAAATTGATGACATGGAAAGTTCAGAAAGAGACTCATGGATGTAGGCCATGATGGAGGAGATGGAGTCTCTGGAAAAGAACAAGACATGGAAGCTAGTGGATCTTCCTTGAGATGCTCGGGCCATTGGTTCAAAATGGGTGTTCACAAAGAAGGAGGCACCTTCAGAGCAAGGTGGAGTCAGATACAAAGCAAGGCTTGTTGCTAAGGGGTTCTCACAGAGAGAGGGAGTGGACTACACAAAGGTATTCTCTCCAGTGATACGTCATGCTTCAATTCGTGTGTTGTTATCTCTCGTAGCACAACATGGTATGGAGTTGCAGCAGATGGACATGAAGATGGCTTTCTTACATGGGAGTTTAGAGGAGAGGATATACATGAAGCAACTAGAGGGTTTCAAGGAATCTGGATTGGAAGAAAAAGTGTGTCTACTAAAGAAATCGCTCTATGGTTTGAAGCAGTCACCCCGTCAGTGGTACAAAAGGTTTGACACTTTTATTTTGGGCCTTGGATTTTCTAGATGTGAACATGATACTTGTGTCTATGTGAAAGATGTGGATGAGGATGATGCACTGTATCTCCTTCTGTATGTGGATGATATGCTCATTGCCAGCAGGAGTGTTGAAGCAGTGAATGGACTGAAATATGCATTATCAACAGAATTTGAAATGAAGGATTTGGGGTCAGCTAGGAAGATACTTGGGATGGAAATTTATAGAGATAGGATCAAGGAATTCTACACTTATCATTGGGTGGATATATTCACAAGGTGTTGGAGAGGTTTGGGATGGATAAGGCCAAACCAGTTGGAACACCTTTGGCTAGTCACATGTCTCTTTCTAAGTTACAGAACCCCCAGACAGATGAAGAGAAAGAGTACATGGAGAGAGTTCCACATGCCAGTGCTGTGGGTAGCATTATGTATGCTATGGTGTGTTGCAGGCCTGACATAGCATATGCAGTGAGCCAGGTGAGCAGATTCATGGCGAACCCAGGGAAGGAGCACTGGAAGGCACTCAAGTGGATTTTGAGGTACCTTCAGGGAACTTGTGGACTTGGTCTAATTTTTGGGCAGCAAGATGGATCTAAGGAGAAATCTAATATCCCAGTAAGTCATTAGGTCCATTGGAAGGATTTGTGGATGCTAATTTTGCAGGTAATTGGATACAAGAAGGTCTACCATAGGGTATGTGTTCAGCATGTATGGTGGATTAATTTCTTGGAGATCAACCCTTTAACCTATTACAGCTTTGTCTACAACAGAAGCTGAGTATATAGGGATTACAGAGGCTACCAAGGAGGCTCTTTGGTTGAAGTGACTCATCATGGAAATGGAGGTGAAGCAGGGTACAGTATTGCTACATAGTGATAGTCAGAGTGTCATGCAGTTGGCTCAGAACCCAATCTATAATGCACGTACAAAGCATATAGATGTGAGGTATCACAGGATCAGAGAATTGATGGAAGAAGGTGAAGTGGAGCTGGTAAAAGTTCATACAAAGAAGAACCAGGCAGATGCACTTATGAAGACTCTTCCACGGGATAACTTTCTCTCATGTGCGACACTGATGGGTCTGAGGGAATGTGCAGATTTTTCAGCAGCTTTGAAGCACCAAGGTGGAGATTGTAGAGCCTGGTGTGGTACTCCAAAGCTTAAATCCTAGGGTGGATGTTTGTAGGCTCCATAGGGTTAAGGCTCAGGTTGTTGGGTCTTGAGGGGGCTAGTCTATCATTGGGCTGGGTTTGGGCCCAAGGTATGGGTTGGTCCAAGGGAGTTTTTTAGGGTTTATTATCCATATAATAAGGCACCGGTTCATGTGTGGTGCTGGTTTTATTTTGGTGGCCGTCATGGGGATGGGTTATATATAATCATGTAATGATGATGATTATAGATGAATGAAAAAGAAACACTTTTCTCCCTAGAATAAGCTATCCCTCTCATTTTCTCTTTTATCCACGTCTTTCTCTCTTTCTCACGTATAGATGCCCTAGATTTCTAGGGTTTTATTGCTACCATCTCTGCCCTAGCCATCTTCTTGGAACCACCTCTCTCAAAGAAGGAGAAGGAAGAAACCCTAGCAGCACCTTCTTCTTGGGCAGCGTCTCTTGATTTTCTGGATCAGATCTGAAGGTTCACGTGAGGAAGAAGAGAGGCCACGACCCTCTCTTACAATCTTGGGGCGCAAGAAACCAAAGAAAATCTTAGTTGCTAATCAATCCGAAAGATTACCAAGATCAAGATCCAAAATTCTGCTGTAGAATTTCAGCAGGAATATCATCTCGCTTCCGCATCTCCACATGACTTGGGGCTGGTCGAATGCGTGCTATGCTCCAAGGGTAGAAAGAGGACGATCCACTCTTCATCTGGATGGCTTATCTTTGTTAGCATTGCCATCCCTACTGGTATGAGAGTCTCTGATTTAATCACCCAGGACCATTCGGCTTGGCATACCTCTCTGCTATCTATCCTCTTTGGGGATGACCTCTATTGCCGCATTCTATCCACTCCGCTCATTTCGGGTCATACCTTTGATGTTAGGATTTGAAAGAGATCCTGTTTGTCTCGGGCTCCTATTAGAGACCTTTGAGGATTTATAGGCCACAGTCTCAACAGTCTTCGGATGTGACATAGATTTGGCATCTCCCTGTTCACCCTAGGGTTCGGCTCTTTTTCTAGAAGATGGCTTGGAACCATCTTCCCACCTGCTCCTTTCTTTCGAGGCATGGGTTGACCATCCAGCCCACTTGTCCGTTGTGGCCAGAAGGAGTCAGTTGACCATGCTATTTTTACCTATTTTAGAGCTGGTTAGATATAGCAGATTTCTGGTGACTGGCCCTAGGTCACTGGTACTTTTTCTCCCCGAATCTCTTTTTGGGGTTGATCAGGCGGGACTTGGAATGGGGTATCTACCAGAAGGTTACTACGAGGGCTTATATTGCTAACCAAATTTGGTTATCTCGTAATTAGTTGGTGTTCACAGATGAGATGGCTCCTTCCTTCAGAATTGTCAGGTTAGCCTTCTCCTTAGTGGCGGAGTACACTCTCCATCACACAGATCTTGATTCTGACAGCCCTGGCCTCTGGAGCTCCCATGCTGCCCTGGCAGTGCACCGACGTACGGTCTTTATTTCTTGGGAGCCCCCTCCTCTAGGATTTGTCAAAATTAATTTTGATGAAAGTATTAGGGGCAGATATGCGGGATCGGCTTTGTGATACGTGGGCCCTATGGTGAGTTGTTGGCGGCTGGTGGGTTCAGTCTTCTTGACTCATCAGTGCCCCTGACTGAGCTGTCTGCGGCTTGGGCGGGTATTTCCTGCGCCACCCGTATTCTAAATGCCCGTTGTTTTATCATCGAGGGGGATTCTATCACTGTTATCCGCTGGCTCTGTCAGGACCCCAGCGTCTGTTTGCCATCCAACTCTTTGATTATTGACATTCGATCCATCCTTCAAGGAGTTCAGAGTGTCCTCATTCGACATATCTATAAGAAAGCTAACTCTGCGGTCGACTGGATTGCCGCTAGGGTTGCTGACTATTCTGGATACTAAAGTTGGATGCAAGAAGATTTTTGCCCTTCTATTTTGATCCAACTTTTATATTCTGATATTTCGGGNCAATATTCCACGAGGTTCTTTGACTGATCTATTTGCCAATTATAGTGTTATTGTCGTGGGTTTCAACTCTCCAAATCCGAATAATTCATATACTGAGCTTGGGAGAAGGTTTATACTCGCACCCAAATCTAATAATGCTTTCTTGATTGTGAAGTTTCCTATGACACATGATATAATCGGGGTACCAGGATCTTTTAGTTTGGGTGGGGTTATTTGCTGAACAACTGAGCTAACTTGCTCAGTCAAATGTATCATTTTTGGTATTTGTATCTTGGCTTTCCGTTTTTGTGTGCATAGATCCTTCAAAAATTTGGCATAAGCTGGAACTTGCTTGATAGCATCAAGAAGAGGTAAGTTTATTTGGACTTGCTTAAATAACTCAAGCATCTCATTCATTTTTATATTCTTCTTATCTGAAGGCAAAGGAGATTCTAAAGCACTAGGGAATGGGGCTTTAGGTATGATTACTTGATCATTGAATTCCTTTTCTTTTTCATTTCTTCTCTCTTCTGGTTTAGCCACTTCTAATTTCTGGGTTGGTTCAGATGGGTTCAATGTTTTTTCACTTCTGAGAGTCATGACTGATTTAGCATGTTCTGGGAATTTGTCAGGACTATTGGAACCCTCAGCCATGAATTGTCCTTTCGGGTTATGATAGGCTAACTAGGTAACTTACCCTCCTTTCTTCTACTGAATGCTGTGGCTAATTGACCTATCTGAGTTTCTAGTTTTGCAATAGATTATGTGTGGGAGTGAAGGATTTGAGTATTCATTTCTAGCCCTTTCAATGCTTGTAACACTTTGTCTTCAAAAGTAGGCTGATTTCGGTGGAGGTTGTAGGATGTTTGGATATTGTGAATATGGCATGTTTCTAAAATTGGTTTCTTGGTAATTAGGTCTGATCGATGAATTGGTTACAGGTTGAGGTTTCCAAGAAAAATTTGGATGATTTCGCCAGCCAGGATTGTAAGTATTTGAAAATGGATCATTTCCTGTTCTAGGAGCTAATCGGTTTGGGCTTGGTGGGCTTGCTCTTGAACAAGTTCAGAAATTGGTATGCAGCTGGACATTCACCTATAGAATGGGTTGGATTCGAACAAATTATGCAGACCTCATGTAATTGAGTAGATAGGGAAGAGATATTTCCAATTTGTAGAATCCGATCAAGTTTATGGGATAATTCATCTACCTTAGTATAAATATCTGTAGAATGACCTATTTCATATATTCCACCTCTTTTAGGTTCTACGGGAGGGTCTCGACAAGCAACTGACATATGATGTAATGAATTCTCACTCAATGTCTCAAAGAGTTGCCAAGCCTCATGTTCATTTTTTAACATAAATGTCCTACCACATGAAGCATCAACCATTTGCCTATGCTTTTCTGATAATCCATCATAAAAGCACTGAACCAGTTGCTATTTGGGTATAGCATGATGTGGACATTTTCTAATTAGTTCTTTGAATCTCTCTCATGTCTCATGGAACATTTCTCCATCTATCTGGGAAAAACTTGTTATGGCTTTTCTAATTTGATTCGTTTTTCCTATAGGAAAATATTTCTTAAGAAATTCTCTCTGAAGATGATCCCAAGTTGAAATTATAACAGTGTCTAATGAATTTAACCAATACTTGGCTTTATCTTTTAGGGAAAAAGGGAATAACTTAAGCCTAAGTGCATCATCAGAGAAATTTTGAATTTTGATAGTTGAGCAAATTTCTAAGAATTCATCTAAGTGTTTGTAGGGATCCTCATTTGTAAGTCCATAGAAAGATGGTAACATTTGGATTACACTTGACTTAATTTCATATTGGGCAGCCTCTACTGGAGGCACTTGAATGCAGGGAGAGTAGGTATACCTTGAAGGAGTGAAATACTCTATCAACTGTCATGGTTGATTATTTTCATTATTAGGATCCATAATTCTGAGTCTGTTTGCTCTAATAGTTCTTTCTATCTCGAGATCTAAGGGTATAAGGTCGAACTGCAACGATCGGCGACCGAGCATACACCCTACCAATGCCTCTAAAGCAAATAGTTTTTTATTTATTTATTTAATTTTTTTTCTTTAATTTTTGTAATTAAGTTTCTAATTTCCTAATAAATTATGAGATGTCAATGGAAGGATTTTGAGTTTTGCAGAAAATAAATTCACCTAAGTCAATCTATAGCATAGAAAATAAATAATTATTTTGTTTATATATTTTATTTTTATAATTTTTTTTATTTCCTTAAATTAATTATATTTTATGGAAGATGTCTTAGGATTTTATTTTAGGGTTTTTTTTAGGTAAGTTAATTAAAAGGAAAATTGATTAGATTAAAATTGGATTTGTGGCAAAAAGGAAAGTAATAATTTTTTTATTTTTTTCATGTTAAAAAGAAAATATG
The DNA here is from genome assembly GCA_900491605.1 of Calamus simplicifolius. Lineage (NCBI taxonomy): Eukaryota > Viridiplantae > Streptophyta > Magnoliopsida > Arecales > Arecaceae > Calamus > Calamus simplicifolius. The sequence goes on from UESW01002569.1 coordinate 81,964, forward strand.
TAATTCTAACAATTAAGGAAATAAAATAAAGCAAAGCAACTATTCAAAAATTAAGAGAAAATTAATCTAATTTTTTTATATTTTTATTATTTTATTTTTTATTTTTTTAATTAAATTTTTTTTTTCAAAATAACACACTTAAGTCTCCAGCAACGGTGCCAAAAACCTGATGCGTGTCGTAGTGCAACGATTTAAACACCTTAATTTCACTATTAGAATAGCGAGAGTAAGGGATCAATTCCATAGGGACTTTAGCGATTATCTTGAAATAAACTTATAAATTTAATTAATTAAATAATTAGTAGTGCAAAATAATCAAGATATGGTCTATCTTATAAGAGCACGGTCCGTACCCGTAGATCACGGTCCGTCCCTTTAAAGAATAGATCAGTCTAAAATTATTTTCACTTAAATATAATTTAATAACAATTAATCATGAATAGAAATTTTATTTCAATAACATCCAAGAGTGCGTATTAAAATCTAAAATAGAAGAGTTTTAATTTCTAACATGAAGAAGGCAATAAGATAGCAATAAAATAAACCCACGATCCAGAGCTACTGGGAACAGCCGGACGTGAACAGCCGATTTCCACAAACCACGAACGGCCTCCTCCTCCACGGCACGATCGGATTCTTCTCCCGGATGCAGCGCGCTGGATGGAATTGTCTGAGAGCATAGCAGAGCATGGAGGATGCCTTCTCCACGGCCTGTCACGGATGACTGCAGCGCCTTCTTCACCGGAACAAAGCCTTGGACGGACGGATCCTTCGAATAGAATATCTCTCAAGCCTTTGCTGCTATTTGTAGAGGCTCGGATGAGGTGAAGACGTGGCATTGACATGGCGTGCCAAAACAGAGAATGCGGAAGCCAAAACAGAGGACGCGGAAGCCACAAACAAAATCTGGATAAATCCTCCATAAAATTCAAATTCCTTCTAAATGAATTTAATTCTCTTAATTTGATAACTTCCAATCTAATATATTCTTTAATTGATGGAGAAAACGGTTAGAATTTGAATGGAGAAGAATCGGCTGAAAGAAAATAGAAAAACGCTGAGAAGACGATGAAGTCGGCATGTATTTGCCGTTTTGCTTTGAAATCCATACTAAATCCTTATAAAATCAATTCCGAGCTCGTTTTAAGTCCGATTCGAGTGTCGTTTGCGTCATTAAATCCCTAAAATCAAGCTCATTAAATTTGTAAGGTTCTATTTATAATATTATATAAAATATTAAAATATTAACTAATAATAGATACGTTAAATTATTAATTAATTGGTTTAGTAATAATTATTTATGCGTTTATCACAGGGCACCCCCTACAGTTCACAATGGCAGCGCAGAGCCCCACGCTAAGCGCAGACGGACATGAGGAGCTTTGCAGTGCGTCCACATGGCATGCACCGGTTGGTTGGGCTGTCAAGCACCGATGCCATATGTGGGCCCCCATAAGCCCATGGCAGCGAATCACAAGGAAGACGCTGGCCCCCATAAGCCAATAGCCTAGCATTATAGAGGGCCTCTTCAGTCAAAAGAGCATCGATGGGGACCACTTTGCTGCTATAGAGAACATCGAAGTCTCCCTTCTCTGCTCTTGATAGCATTGGACGCTGGTTTGGATCCGAGGAGAGAGGCCCCCATTGATGAGGAAAGTTGAACGCATCATTCCATTTGACAATAAAATTTGTGACTTCCATCCTTTGACGGAAGTCAAAACCTTCGAAAACCTCTTAAAATTCTTTTGGGGCCTGATATAGTATCAAGAAGAATCTTTGAAGGATGTGAGGCTATGGCAAGCTCAAAACAGAGAAATCGTCGACGCAATCCCCGTGAACGAGCACAAGGAAATGAATCCGATGATATAACGCCAGCTATTTAGTGTAATCATCGTTGGACAAACACCATAATATTTCATTATATCGCTCACCAGCGGGTTAAGGGGAAAACAAAGCACCACCTTGAAGCTTTCTTCATAAAATAATACCCTCAACTCAACTGATTAGGCACCCTCTGTCTGGGACCGAGAACTTGCATCTGAATGTCACTGGTAAACCAATAATCCTAGCGGATCCTTTCTAGATCCGTAGCCATCATCATCAAGGCCAAATCGATGGGGTGTCCCTTGTCTCCAAGATCAGAGGAAGAAACGTCGGCCATGTCTGGTTCTAAAATGAGGATTTTCGAGGGAAGAAGATAGAGAGGAAGCACAATAGAAGGTAACCCACTACTCGCCTCTCGCTTCTATTTAAACCATTTCAACAAGGCAAAAATCCCCATGCACTACCAAATCTTGGACTTGCCATGCGCCATTACGTCCATGGCCAGCAGCTAAAGGTAAGGGGTTTTTCCTCCTCGTGCGATGAGAAGAAATGATGAAGCGGCGGCCTAGCATTTATGAGGGCCTCAAAGCACACCTCCGCCTATTCGAATTTCTCCAATCAGATAAAGCCGCCGAAAATTCTACTCCCTATGCCCGAGCCTATGCTTCGGACTAGGGAGTGGGGGGCATGTGATGAGGGATAAAATTGTCATTGTGCCAACGCTCATGCACATGACAAAAAGGATCGAGACTATTTTTGATTTTCAATTAGCCAGCTGTCATATCTAGAAAACAACAGAGCTGATATATCTCGGCAAGGCCGAACCATCCCCAGACCAAGTCACCCCCAGATTGAATCATTCCGAGCCATTACTTTTGCCCAGCAGAGCCGAGCTATCCTTCCATCTCGGCCGAACCGAGATATTCATATGCCTCGATAGAACCGAGGCATTCTATCCTCATATACTCATTGACACCAAAATATTTTATGCCTCGATCAAAGTTTCTGCTTTGGCTAGACCGAACCATTCTTATACCTCAGCCAGACCGAGGCATCCAAATGCCTCTGCATAGCCGAGCTATTTTTGTACTTCAGCTAGGCCGAAGAGTCCCAAACCTCTACGGAACCAAGCGCAGAAGAATTCAAATTCATGATAGTTTGACAAGATTCCAGTCGCATAGGCCCCCAACAACCTCAAGAGGGAAATTATGCTAGTGATATTGGAAGTAGCCTAGAACCTATAAAATCACCGAATCTCAAAGCATCAACCAGCTCCTCTAGCCATCGATTCTCTAACTAACTATATACTGATACTACCGGCCTCATAACAAACTTGATTCAAATCTGATTCGAATCTGAATAGTTTTGAACCCTCTATGACGCACCCAAGGAATCAGGTGATCGCCTATAAATACTCTTATCCTAAGCTCCTCAGGTATGCTTGCACTGACACTCTAACTAAAAACTCCATTAAAGCTCAAGCAAAGCTTAGAGCTCTTGAGAGGCCATTTTCTTGAGGGACTCTTCTGCGATAGCCTTCTCACATCTGCTTGCTATGAATCTTTACTGACTTGGGCATCGGAGAATCTTCCGCATAGGACCATCCCAAACACTCTCTGCATGAGGACTGTCTTACAGCTTTCACCCAAACAAAAGATCGATGTCTGGATCTGGAGTCGAACCGCACTCGAGTTGGAGAGCGTATTTCCGCAGCAACAGATAGTATTGTTTGATTTCATGCATAAAGTTCTATGTGTAGGCAAGTTGTTGGGATCGAAATGATTTTTCTAGTCTGTAATTGTTTTCCTAATTTATGATTGGAAGGTTTGACTTTGTCCCTGATTGATTTAAATTTTTTTTACTTCTGTTGTTAAAATGTAGTCTCCATGATGTGGTAATATCTAAATGGTTCTGCACCATCTACAAAGACCAAATATGCCACTCATAGTGAGGAATTGCTTATCCGTCTCTGTTAACACTTGTTCAGAATGTTAGTTAAATGCAATGCCTTTTCCACCCAGATGGGCATCAACCATTTCGTTTTTCTTCCCGCATGTATAATAGTTGATATTTAATCATTTTAGGGCACAATTTTTTGAAATTAAATAATGGTATGTATGCATGTCATGCCCCAAATCCACCATCTGAATCGGCCACGTGATACGGCCACATAAACCCTAAGGCAAGCCCTAAAACTATGCAATGTCTGATATTAACAATCCATACTACATTCCATAAAAGTTATATCTACTAACTATCGCAATAGTTGCAACGTCGCTCCATCTCATCCTATCAAATTAATCATCTCAATCTGTACAAAAAAAATTCAACGGATATAATGAGCTCAATAGCCCCATAAGAATCCCCTACATAAATTTACGTTCTTACATAGCAATTTAACATATAATCTTTAGGGTATAAATACATGATTAAGTAAAACCAAACCACCAAACCAATAAATGTAGATGACATTATGCAATCGTGTAACACACATCTAAAGACTTCAGAGTCATACATTAGATCCAAATCCACCTGGTTTTTAGCTATAGACTATCATAACCATGTTTCAGCCCGTGGCAAGGCAACTGTCATACTCTAGCCTATGACGGGCAACACTACCATATTTTCAGCCTGTGGCGGGGCTCATGTTGTCACACTCCAGCCTATGATTGGCAATACTACCACATTTCTAGCATATGGCAAGGCTCTCATATGGCCAACCTAGAGCATCAACCATCATACACTCATGCATCACAAGCAACACATGGCATGCATATCAATGCATCGCAACTCAACCATGATAATAAAAATTTCATAAGTCATAATTAGGTAATATTTATCAATCAAACTAAACCAAGAATCAAAAAGCAGCACGAAATTCATAATTCACCCAACGTAAATAATAAAAACTAATAATTATTATTTATACAATACCGATAAAAATTATGTAGGAGAATTCTTACTTCATAATTCGGCTAACAACCCTTCACTGACGACTCGAATTTAACTACTCCCTGTCACGTTTGTTGTCATCTTCAGCTGACACAATTCATATATTTTGTTTAATTGATAGAAATAAACTTTAATAAAATAAAATAAAATAAAAATTATTTTTCTTCTAGAACCCATCATTGGGTCTGTGGCGCAATCCAAGCACTCACCCTTCTCTCCTTTTTTTTTTAATCCCCTCACCGTGTTTGTTACATGTGCCTATTTTCTTTCCATCTTTAATGATCCACCAAGAACTTACCTTTCTTTTCTAGCATCCAACAATAACCAGGTGGTGACACTCTTCAGAAGAAGAGCAAAGGAATAGAGGTTCCTCTTTTCCTCTCTTTTTTCCCTCTCTTTCTCTTTTGCCTCTTCTTTCCCTGGCGACGTAGGGCTTTGCCTCCCCACTTTTCTCTTCTTCTTCTTCTTCTCTCTCTCTCTCTCTTTTCTCTTTGCAGCACTAGGAAACAACCCTCTTCTCCTCCTTTTATACCCGCTCGGGTAGGGGTTTATCACCAATTCCATGCATGCGGCGGTTAGGGGGAGGAGAAACACCTTCCAAATTTCATGCGCACGGCGGTTAAGGGGAGGAGAAACTCCTCCCCAAATTTCATGTGGAATGTGCGCGTGAGTGGGGGATTGGACTGGTCCACTTTGGGCCGGTCCAATTCCATGGGTCTTACATTCTCCCTCCCTTAAAATAAATTTTGTCTTCGAAATTTTACTTACCATATACATCAAAGAGTTGGGGACGCTTGTCTTTACTTCTGACTCAAGTTCCCAAGTACCCAAATGATGTATCTAACATCAAGAATGAATTTGATCTTTGTACCAAATGAAAATTGAGTTCCTTAAGAAGTATATATATATATATATTTGGGTACATCTTTACTAGTCTCTCCAAGACACCTCATTAAGTACCATATCTCAACTTCAAATTAGTTTTTACCACATCCTTGAGTTCTACCACATCACTTTTATTTTTTTTTTTATTTTTTATAGTTATTAGCCAACATAATAATTCATATTTCAAACTTTTAATTCAAATAAAATTTAAATTTTTCCCACTCACTCTTACTTCAATCCTAAATTCCAAAATCCTAAACCATGTTTACATACCACTTCAGTCATCAATTTTTTTTCATTCTGAATGATCATGAACCTGGCTCTGATACCACTTTTGTCATGCTCCAAATCCATCATCTGAATTGGCTACATGACACGGCGCATGAACCCTAAGGCAAGCCCTAGAGATCATGCAAGGCTTGATATAAACAATCCATACTACATTCCATAAAAGTATATCTATTTAACTAATCGCAATAGCTGCAACGTCGCTCCATCCCATCCTATCAAATTAATCACCTTAACCTATACAAAAAAAATTCAACGGATATAATGAGCTCAACAGCCCCGTAAGAATCCCCTACATAAAATTTACCTTCTTACATAGCAATTTAACTTATAATCTTTAGTGTATAAATACATGATTAAGTAAAACTAAACCACCAAACCAATAAATGTAGATGCCATCATGCAATCGTGTAACACAAATCTAAAGACTTCATACTTAACCAGTCATACATTGGATCCAGATCTACCTGATTTTTAGCTCTAGACTACCATAACCACGTTTCAGCCCGTGGCGGGGCAACTGTCACACTCCAGCCTGTGACGGGCAACACTACCATATTTTCAGCCTATGACGGGGCCCACGTTGTCACAATCCAGCCTATGACTAGCAACACTACCATATTTCTAGCCTATGGCAAGGCTCTTATATGGCCAGCCCAGAGCATCAACCATCATACACTCATGCATCACAAGCAACACATGGCATGCATATCAATGCATCGCAACTCAACCATGACAATAAAAATTTCATAAATCATAATTATGCAATATTCATCAACCAAACAAAACCAAGAATCAGAAAACAGCACAAAATCCATAATTCACCCAACGTAAATCATCAAAAACTATAAGTACTATTTATACAATACCGATAAAAATTATGTAGGAGAATTCTTACTTCACAATTCGGCTAGCAATCCTTCAACTGACACAATTCACATATTTATTTAATTGATAGAAATAAACTTTAATAAAAATAAAATAAAATAAAAATTAATTTTTCTTCTAGAACCCATTATTGGGTCTGTGCCACAATCCGAGCACTTACCCTTCTCCTCTCCTCTTTTATTTTTTTATTTTTTTTATTTTTAATCCCTTTACCGCGTTCATCACATGTGCCTATTTTCTTTCCATCTTTAATGATCCACTAAGAACTTACCTCCCTTTTCTAGCATCCAACGATATCCTGATGGTGGCACTCTTCAGAAGAAGAGCAAAGGAACAGAGGCTCCTCATTTCCTCTTTTTTTCCTCTCTTTCTCTTTTCGCCTCTTCTTTCCTTAGCGACATAGGGCTTTGCCTCCCCACTTTTTTCTCTTCTTCTTTTTCTTCTTATCTTTCTTTTTCTCTTGGCGGCGCTAGGAAACAACCCTCTTCTCCTCCCTTTATACCCGCTCGGGTAGGGGTTTATCTTCAATTTCACGCATAAGGCGGTTAGGGAGAGGAGAAACTCCTCCCAAATTTCATGCGCACGATGGTAAGGGGAAGGAGAGTTTCTCCTCAAATTTCATGTGAAATGGGTGCGCGAGTGGGGGATTGGACCAGTCCACTTTGGGCCGGTCCAATTCCACGGCTCTTACAATGCATGCATGCACATAGCTTAACTCTGATGCTCATATATTCATGATACATTTATAATGTAAAGGTTTGATTCATGACCTACTACGATATATTGAGGTGCTGATTATTGCTACATATTCATAATGCCTCAAAAATCTGGATAGAAAACTTTGGGATAATAAAGCTTGGACCATGCAAGATACCTACGTTTGTTGTTATGATTTTGTATCAGGAGACAGCTCGTGCTATTATTCAAATAAATCCATGATGAATTTCATGAGGAATCGTCTTAGATGCTGTCATTTCTATGGATGATGGGTTTTTGGGAACAGTAATGATGTTAATTATACGTTATATAATATATAATTAAGTTTTACTAACTCTTCACTCATGACTTGGACTTTAGTTAACTATTCTTTTTAAAATAAAGTTTTAGTTGATTATGATTATTTCTTAATTTTTGCAATCCACCTTAATTCTTTGATAAGTGGCTTAAAAGGCTAGCTAAAATGTTATTAATCTGAATCCTTGATTTTAGTTAAATCTAAATTTTTCCACCATACAACTGACTCTAGTTAATCTTTACTGATGGCTTTTTATTTTTTTCCCGAAATAAATCTAGACATTGACAACCAAACTAAACTATTACACTGATAGAGAATAAATTAAATTTCTAAAACCAGAGAATATACACATAATGAAATTGCCATCTAGATTATAGTAATTACGTTGATTAGTAAAACCAAAACCAAAATGGGGAACTAAAAATAATTGCAGCCAAATACCATGGTTATCATTGACTACCTTGGAAGCAAGTCAATTAGGAAACGCAATAACCTCAAAAAAAACCATGCCGGGTGGCGTCCACTCGATTATGAGACTTCCTAATAAGAAACTTGTTAATGGATAACTTATTTGAACACCATTTAGAACTACAGAGAATTTAATATGAGCAAAGTATTTCCTAGAAGACATCTTGCGAAAGAAGTCAGCTCTTTTATAAAGCTATCCAAACTTCGTTGAAGAAACTAAACCATTGGATAATATGCTTGATCTAAACGCCCTTATTTAACCGAATGTACATTGAGAGACTTAATAGATCATCATGCATCCAAGACAATATTGATGGCATACAAAAAAATACTAATGAAGCATGGATACAATATTTTCAATTATATTACAACAATATTGCAAACATCTTGGTACAATTCAACACTATTCCCAACACATTCCAAAAATCCTGCTTAATAAAACACTTTATCCTCTGTGTGTGATCTTTTTTATTTTTTAACCACGACACCTGTAAATTACAACAATCGATGAAGTTTGCCAGTCTTGGTACAAGTAGAAACACATCATTTTAGCCATCACTTTAGGTCACATTTAAACTATAATATCAAACATAGCTGATGAATTCAACTCATAAAACAAAACTCAAAAAGCATCACGATCCCACTTGCTGACATATTACCTTTACTGTGAAGCATGACCGAAATCCAAATCAATCCAACTCGACCCATCTTACCCCATCTTTACAATTCAGTACCTCAAGTTCAAAATGTACCAGGTAACGTATTAAAAGGAAATTGATTAATTTTAAGCATTTACCTCAAGATCATGACTTGACTGAATCCAAATCAAATATTATCCTGTAGAACCAAGTTGATAAAAGCTCCAATCCATACAGTGACTCATTTAAAGTCCAGATCAAGATAAAAAGGGCCACATCTGATTCAAATACAGCCTAAGCAAAATTGGGACATTTTCGTAGACAGGATCAGAGTCATCCATGTCTCCTTACACGTGCTACCTGCCGAAAATCACCTGCTCTGGAATCTGTACAGTTCAAAACAAACTTTATCTTATAGAACAGGGTTGACAAGGACTCGTTCAAAACTCCATACAAAGAAAACAAAGGCTTATATTCAATCCAAACTATAAAATCTTTCAACCCAAGCCCAGCCAAAGTAAAATTGGATCGTTTTCCATATCAGCTTAAAAAGCTATCAGAACAGCAGTCTATGTCTCGTCGCACGTGTTCAATACCACTGCAGCAATACAGCCTATGACAAACAGCAAAGAAATGAAAAATTCTATGAAACTAATAATATTAATTTATTAATTTGATAATTCAAGAAAAAAACCTAGACAGTTGTAAGTTAAGAACCTTTTAACATTAGAACATTTTAACTAGGGGTGCACATGATTACTAATAAGATTGGATTGATTCCTACCAATTTTTACAAACCCAATAGAATGTTTCGGTTAAAGGATAGGAAAACTAGGAGCTGAAACAACCCAATACATGCATATGCATAAAATTACATAAACTAGAATGTCATAACCGCAATGCTTCGAGTAGGATGATGCTCCATTAATGTCACTGCTATTTGACATTACTCAAGTTTCAGGAATAACACAATGGCTCATCCTAGGAAATGTCCCAAATTCTCTCTCATCCATCCGAAGAACTATTTACTTTGCCATCGACTGGCATCTAGTAGCTGAACATGTCTCCTCTATGAATTTTTCAGAACATCTTAAAGGGAAACAAGGAGCAAGGAACGCAGGATAATTTACATGCTAAATAAGTAACCACATGCCAATACTCCCTGATACAAAAAATTTTCTCAGCTGCTTGACTTTTGCAACTCTAATCAGTTGGGAAACCATGGGTCCTTCACAGGCCAATCACAAAATGACGTGCATGCTATTACACATAGTAGGCTCTTGGTGCTCAACTTCGCCAAGCTGAAGAAAGTTCCAAATCAACGTCCTCCTCCCACCAAGTAGCCTTCTGCATTAGCAAGTTCACACCATAGCAACAAACGGTTAAAAAACAATGATAAAAGACAGCTACCAATCACTTTGAATCAAAAATTGTCAAAGGATGTACATAGATGTTCAGATAGCAAATGCGTTTTGGCATCTGGGTGCCCAGAAATAAATATTTGTGGGACACTTACTACATAGATGGAAATATATATACAAACCCTCTAGCAGAGTGAGTATTCCACAGATTACTTGGAGGTTTCATTATTCTGAAAATTTAAATATTGCAGGATCAACAGGCCTATAGGTCCCTTATTTTATATAAAAAAGGGAAGCTTCTTAGATTCCTCTTCACTTAGCTGCTTTTTTGTCACAATTCAAAGCATCAAGTTACATGTCCCACCCATAAAAAAGAACATCAAATAGATACAGTAGATGGGGACATGCAGCTTGAAAGGGTATATGTCATAGGTTTGCTCTCTAGGGTTGTGATTTGTTCCAAGAAAATAACATCATGGGCATATCCCAGCCAAATGCCTTTGAATACACAGAAAATATGAATATATTTCAAGCATTTTCTTATTACCAGTAGGTTCAGTGTCTCACAGGAAGCAGTAAAATTAAATTAAAATGGAAATTAATGTATTTAATTTCCTTACTATTTTTTAAAAGAAATTTGCAACATGTGCCAACAGGGGCACACAATGCTTATGCAAAAATAACCTTTAAATGGTTATATGATCGGTTAAGCTGTATTGGAAAACAAGCGCTACCAGCAAAAGGAAGTAAAATAGTCAGTCAAATGATTATTCCAATACAGCACTACCAACAAAAGGAAGTAAAACAGTCAGTCAAATGATTATTCATGTAAGATCGATGGTGCAAGCCAATTAGTCTATAAAGGGGAGGGAAAATGAGACAGCTGGGCTCTGAGAATTTAAAGATGCCACATGGTATGAAGTATCCAACAGTTAATTTGGAATAAGTGGAAATGTAGGATTCACAAACCCAACTTCAAATTGGAAAAAATAATAGGACAATTCAGTATTAATAAGATCAAAATAATTGTAAAACAGTGAAATAACCTTGTAAAAAACTGCCACACTTTCAATGGTTAGAAAAGGTGAACCATTCAATTTTGTCTAAATATTTTTTGCATTTCAAGGCAAGATTAAATGGATAAAGAGAGATGCTTCACAACCTTGTATCCCCTCAGAAATTCCAGTGAGCTCCCCTCTTCCTCTTGCAGCCCAAGAACCCTCAGAAGCTCTTCCTTAGTCTAAAACATTAAGATTTGATGTAGTAAATAATCAATGCATGAGAGAAACACAAATGGCTACATATAAAAGGGATAGAACATCACCTCTCCTAATGTGAAACGAGTTGCACTTTCGGCAACGCAAGCATAGGAGCCATCAGCCTGTTTAAGCATAACCTGCCAAGGCCCTGCACAAGCACACTGTTTCTGAGCAGGCTGATGTTGCTGATTGAAAGGGCAGTGTAGTTATCACTTATATTTTTTATTCAAATATGAAAAGACAATTTCTGAAATACATGAAACATCATGACAGTTTTTGTTTTTTGTTTTTTTTTAAATGCTAACTTCTTACTTGCAACCAACTTCTGGAACCATATCTGCTGCCCTCATATTGTTGCCCAAAAAGTTTAAATTAGATGGACTAAATAACAAGTCAGACTTTCCAAGATTTCATTGAATCCCAGACATGCAACAAACACTAACAGCATTATAAGCAGGTATATGATTAAGAAGTCAGTGTGCTTGTGAATATAGAAATGCCAGATCCATTTGACTTTGTACTAGAAGAAATTGAAATATGAAAAAGAAATTTTACATGAATTTATTAAGTTCTGTAACAACAATTAAGACAAATTCAACCTAATCAATATACCATTACATGTTTATAAAAGACATATGATAGACTGAATTTGGCTTTATTAAAGTATATTTTGGTGAATACAATAATCTCATATTTGCTTGTTTAGAACAATTTCCTCTATGGTTGTGCAACACAATGCAAAAAGCAAGCAAATCACTAGGGAATTTTGTCTACAGGCCAACTCTTTTATCCGTCAATAGCAGAGAAATCGCACAAATTCTTTGCATTGTCCTCTTGCTTTTAAATTGTAAATTAATTTCTTTTTCTTGCAATAGTTTCTTTTTTTCCTGGCTTCTACTCATTTCCTCATTTAGGTTTTGCTTTTGCCATGGTTCACACAAAGGCAAATTTGTTGGCTGCTAGAATTGCTCGTGATTGCAGTAGTAACTTTCTTCTCCTCTCTCAATAGATGCCAAGAAGCCCAGTAGTTGAACTTATAAACTCTTCTTAATAGCCCTAAGGATGAGATGTCAAATTATCAACCAAGTCAAATTGGAAGAGGAATATAAGATGATATCAGCACTTCCCTAAGAAACAGCCAATGGCATCATAAACAGTTGTGAAACATCGTATTGATTTTCCTAATATTAAGGAGGTCCATCTTGAGCATGCAAACAACCTTACAAGGAGAGCAAATTATAAGAGATCTCTTTTCATAACATCCATGGGTGATTTAGTAATATCCATGAGGTATGTGAGTTTTGAAGTTTGGAGTTGCTATACTGCACCACTGTATCAAATGCTTTCACAGCCTACCTATAAAATGGAGAAAATGGAAATAAAAAAAATAGATAAATAGAAGGGGGGGCTCCTAAGTACAACAAAGTTTATGAATTCCAAGCTTCTTAACTTCTTTTATTCAAAAAATCCATCAAAAGTAAAGATTTCTCATAATGCTATCATTTTGCAGCAAATTAATCTATAAAATGAGTTGGGCGCAACAACATCCTACTGGATATTGATAGAATAGGGCACCACTATAGTTCACTATGAACGGTGCAACTGAAACAGTCTTCGGTATCAAGGAAACCAAAAGGAGTTAACAAAATTAAAAGTAGCTAGATAGCCAACAAGTTTATCAATACCTTTGAGTATTCTCTTGTTCGAATAAAGAATATAGGAATAAACTGAGAAAGAAACCGATAGTGCAAATCTTTGGTGGGAAATCCCAACAGACCTAAGTCAGAACTGCAAAAGTGTAATTAGTGAATCCTCAGCAAAGAAGACCAAATTTGTAAAGTAGGATGTGCACTTGTCAATTAAAGTGGCATAGAGAAAGCATACCGTAAAGTATCTAGTTCAAGATTAAAAGAGCTGGGACTGATGCAGCAAACTTTTCTGCAAGAAGGAAAAGGACCAAAAATGAAGCAATAAAGAAAAGGGAAGACTTGTAGGAATGTTAGATGAAATAAATAGTGGAAATGTAGGTTTTAGATATGTTGTCGCTAGTCCTTCCAACTCATCAAGACATTCAAGAGGAAGATGAGGATTTAAAAGGAAAATAATGTTCTATACATGCAAAAATGACTGTTCACAAACCTAGCTTGTCCAAATATCACAAAAGCAATGTCAAATAAAGATTCTTAGTCATGATGCCACTCATCCACTTTCTTTCTTGCTAATCACCAAAAACGGCCTTGCTCTTTCAAGACGATCATTACAATGTTTTAGAGATGTGGCATAGTAATTGAACCCCCAAAACCACATTCATGTCTCCTGATATTTTATAGTCATGCTCTATTTTAGCATTATGTGGAGGTGCTGGAAGAAGAATTAGAGCTGGATATATAAAATGAATAGTTGCTTCCAGGGTGTTATGCCACTGATGAAGCCCTAGCAACTACAGTGAAAAGCTTTCCAAAATGGCAAGAAGTTCCACAATGTTGTAATGGCTTTGAAATGCTTGGCGACAAAAGGATCCAAGAAAACAACTTGAATGTGATGGAAATAAAAATATCCAGGTAGAAACACAGTGGAACTATAAAGGGCAGATGAGACATCAGTGTATCAAAGGAGCTCTAAGAGTTCACTGATTGATAATAAAATGATGGAAAACTGATTGCCATGATGAAAGCAACAAATCAAAACTTGTGGCAGATACAATTGGGAGAGGTCCTCAAATCTTTGTTGATAAATTAGGAAGAAGGGAAGATCAAAGATAACATCGATAAATGTTGTGAAACAGATTTGGAAAAGCTTGCAATACAAATGAGGTGGTCTTTAAGATGAATGATGAGCAAATAAGAATCCATAAAGCCCATCCCACTGCTGGAACAAGTCTTGACAGTTGCAACTATGGCATACTTTCTAAACCCTACTCCATATTCAACCTATCATCTTGATAAAACCACCAAATTAACTTCTAAAAACGAATATGCATCTAACATTGGTAATTTATATCCTTTTATTAATTGGTCAAATATACTAGTAAGACTTTTATATTTGTCCAAATTTTACATGTAACTCTTTAAATTATGAATATATTTCTAGTTTCCAATATATATCTAAACATGGGCATCCCAATGCATAACACTCCCACCACCATGGGGTCTGGCAAGGGTTGGATGTAGCATCCTTACCCTCACATGTGGAGAGGCTATATTGTGTTTCAAACCCATGACACCTAGGTAACAATGAAGCAATCATATTGTTGAGTTTACTTTTAGATACTTGTTTACACATTATTGGGTTTTAACTTGTCATTGTAATTAATCAACTGCAACCAAAAAGTTTATTAAAAAAAATCCTCATTAAACTTGGTCCACGATCCACAACAAGTTGCAATAAAGTATATACTTCAAATTACAAGTCTTAAACTAAAGTCTTCACCTATGAAAACTTCACATAAGAAAGCATAGGCTTGGAGATACATGTCAAGCAAACTATTACAACAACACAAAGCATTTCGCAGGTAATAGCTACTTTTCAAGGAGATAAATGGTGACTCATAGAAGTGATGTATGCAAGATTAGACAACGTACCACATACTTCTCTATAGCAGAAAGGTCACGCGTGCTACAATTGATAAAGACATACAACGATGGTGTCTCATCAGACTTCCAACTATCTGCACTCATGAAGCTATGAGTAAATATGAAGTTTAAATGTTGCAGGCAAAGAAGCTACTTGAATCCTAGGCTCAAACAAAATTTCCCTGAAGGAATTGTAAGCAAAAATAATTGTGAATAACTATGTTAGTTTGTAGTTCTACCATAAAGGACATGCACCAAATAACTTTATCTGTAAAAAATAATTAAAATAGCATATTCGCAGAAATCTATCAGTGATAATACCAACATGAAATGCAAATTTAACCTAATAATCCTTGCAAAAGAATATAAAAAAGGCACTACTGCCAGTCTTGTGAATGGAATTAGCATTGTTTCAGTCATCACTTCTGATATGATAACCATCATCAATCTAACTTCATGTGGAAGTAGAAAATGACAATTTTCCATAAATATCCTATCATTTGCAAGTGTAGAAACTAACCTTCATTATCATCTGCAAAGTCAAAATCCAATGTGTTTCTTATGGATCTGAAAAAGGTGGTGACAGGACCACTGGGTACATCATCCAAGGAACCAAGAGTCACACCGCCTATCTAAAATAATAATAAAAATGCTAAGGATTGGACAAGTGATTTCCAAATATTTAAACATGGAAGTGGAAAACATTTGATTCTTCCGTAAGTAAGTAGGAACATCTGAAAAAAAAAAAAAAAATTCAATAGCTTAAAATGTTACAACATAGAAATAGGAAAGGAAAACAGCAAAAGTTGTTTGCTTAGTCTGAAAACAATCCCGTTACCGTCTCAAGTGCTGTCCGGAACAACTGAGAAGCCCTGCGTTTTTCTGGCTGATCAGGGAACACCTGAATTTCAAAAACAAAAAACTATGATGATGAGAATTATTCTACTTAAAACACATTTGAAGGCATAGCTGAAAAAAATGCTAAGCATGATAAATGCAAGCAAGGCGTAACCATGACAACAACCAACATGCTTCCTTTCTACTCATAAATGATGGTTTTGTGAATCCTTCTTCACCATTTGATCCTATTAATAAGGCATTTTCTACCGATGTAAGAAATACCCTTAGGAATGACCGGTGAAACACCACAATGTAACTTAATGGTGTTTACAAGTCCCTGAGCAGGAATGACTAGCAAATAAGGACCCATACAGCTCAAGTAGTCAAAATCATGTTTGATAGTTATCATTGTGGCTTCTCCTAGTCAAAGAACACATCTTAGTAAAATTAAATATCTGATCAAAAATAATTTCGTATTTGTGAGTATCTTTGCAGAACCCATTGTCATGTCAATCTCCTTTGTCCCAAGACAGGCATCAGTGACATTAGGACTCATCAACTGCTTTGTTAGAAGATGTACAAAATGTGAGACAAAGGTACTAGAACTTTAATTTATAGGATTCAAAATCATGATTCTACTTAAAGAACAGCAATTTGTTTTGACAGCCTCGGATAGCTCAACCATCACTGAAATGAAATTTTGGAAACAAAATTTAACCTTCAATTAACACAAATTCATTAAGTGAGCTTGAAATTTTGAAAATTAAGAAGCAATCACTTTTGTGAAGATCTATCAACAACATTCATCTGCACATCAAACTTTAAATCAAAAACAGACAGACCTAAAAGGCTATGGAGTTGACTGAATTCAGGTAGAGATAGCATGACTAATACTTAGCAATCTAGTGTTACATGGAATGGAAGTACATGATTAAATCACAGAAGAAGTGCTCAACCAAGACAAGGTCCAAAGCTAACAAATAATGCCGCATACCATCAATTCATTTTTTCGATTCAGGTTCAAATGCAAGACTTTGAAAGCAGAACAAGGAGAAAATAATATAGCAACTGCAAAACAATTAAAAAAAGGTCAGCTGACAATGCAAGACATGACACCTTTCATTCCTTGGAGCTTCCTAACGACAGCAAGAGCAAGTTGGATGTTGGCATCAATGAACTCATCCGAAGATCCCTTCATAATGCAAGTCGTTAAGATTATCAATGATCGTGGGACAAGATTGCTTCCACATCCCCCGCCTCCCCCCACCAAAAAAAAAAAAAAGAAAACCAAAAATAAAAAAATAAAAAGTCTCTTGTTCAGTGCTGAATACTTGATAGGAGTTTCATTGAAATGGAAAGAACTTTATTTCAATAAACTTCAATTCCTTACCATCACTCTCTACACATCAAAGTAATCCAGACCAAATACTAATGAAAGCAGAATTAATCCATGTAGGAAGAAACATTGCTTGGCAAGGGCCTGCTCATATATTTCCCACCAGAGTACAATACAGTAAAGAACAGAAACAGGTATTAGAAAAGAATACAACAGGATTTCCCAGCAAAATATCAAAAATAATCACTGTAAAACAGAATAGATATCCAAAAATTAACAAGGCAAAACACTTGGAAGATAGAATTATTCTTTTTTCTTGGGGGGGTTACATCAGATAGAATTATTCCTCAAAATAGAGAACATTCCCACATTTCCATTATAACCAAACGGGTATTCAAAGGAAGCATAACTATGAACAATAGCTTCCAAAAAAAAACGAAGCTACATTAAAATTCACGGAAAATAAAGAAACAGAAAACCCTTAAGATACCCTCCTTAGTTTTCAACAAAAATAGGATCTTTGCACCAAAAAAGAAAAAGAAAAAGAAATATTAAACCTAAAAAAAGAGGCGAAAACAAGAACATGAAGAAATAAATAAAAGAAAAGAACAGAACACAGGTTTCACAGGAAAGATCCATCACAAGAAGAAAGAAAAGGAAAAATAAGAACCGTCATTTGAAGTAAATCAGGGGAAGAAGAACTCACGGGAAGTCAATTTCGAGACGAGTCTTTCCATCCTCGAGAGCGTAAACAAGGGACCTGGCCGCATCCGAGACGAGAACTTCGTAGGATTCGGGCTTGTAGACGGCCACCCCAGCCTTAGGATCGGGTGAAAAGGAGCCTTCTCCCAGGTCGGCGTGGAGCCGTAGCGAAGCACCGCGATGAGAGGAGCCACCCCAAGGAGTGCGGAAGCGATGAGGAATAGAGGGGAGAGAAGGAGAGCGAGGGGAGTGGAGGAGGAGAGGAAGAAATCGAAGGGAGCGAGGAAGAGAGGGGAAAGTAGAGGGAGGAGGAGAGGGGGAGGGGAGCACCGGGAACAGGAGGCAGCCATGACAGGAGACGGGAAGGAAGTCGGGAGACGGGAAGGAAGTCGGGAGCCGTTAAGCCTCCAGCGTGGCTATGGGGCACGTGCGGCGCAAACCAGTTGAGAGCAATGTTGATGAATGGCTCTGATCGCTCGTATAACGCTGGTTCATCGGACGGATCTCACCGACGGACGGGATTTTTCAGTGATCGACAAAGGTACGATGGCAGTTTAGATACGTTGATGGCCGACCAGGCCCTTCACTCCTCATGCCTCTCTCACTTGATCACTTATTTCACTTATTTATAAATTAATAATATTATTATTTAATTAAAAAATGGATAAACAATATCTATAAACTATATTTAAAAATATGATTAATATAGATAAAATTTATACCTGACATAATCTTTTTACGTAGAAGTAATGAGGTACAGGGTTTGCATTGATTGATAAATATGCTCTAGGCTCATTGACTTGAATCCAACTTATTGATCAAGATAATTTATATGAAAATATGTAGATTAGATATGGTTGAAGGCAGACAACAATGGGATAAGCTACGAAAAAGGTTTAAAAAAAAAAAGAAAAGAAAAAGTAAAGAGCGAGGAGAAAAGTGAAAGTTTGGAACTTGATGCTCTCCTTCATGAAGGGTTTATTAATTTTGAAGCCTGGCGTAGAACTAATATAATTCATGTAAATAAGATGCTCGTATTGCTTCAGGAGGGCACCACTACAGAAGAGCGTGTAGGAATTGGTGGGTGGAGATTTGAATCTGAGGATGATTTTGATTTCAAGCGGGGAGAGTTTTGACCTTTGAAAAGGATATGGGAGTGGGAAGAGTAGCATGGGAACATGTGACTATTCTTTGAACATGGCTTCTCACCGGATATTTTTTAAAGGTTGATGTATTCCATCTGATATAGTTACGAGCCTGTATTATTGGGCAGCATCCAAAGAACATTATTTTAGCCTAATATGAAATGTCTGTAGACAGAGAGAAATTTGTCAGCCACTTATTTTTTGAGTTGTTCATATGGGTAACTTAGTTGATAGATTGAAAGAAAAAACAAAATAATCAGATGAACTATGTACCAGTAATATATGGGTTACCCATTTTTCTTAGGAAAAAAAATTGTACATGAGGGGAGTGAGGAAAAAATGAGTCCATCCTTGGCAGAAATGCGGATGTCTTAGGAAGCAATATGCTCGAATCTCTCAAATCTAGCTTAGCATGACCTGAATCTAATTTAAAATATTTAAAATAAGATCGAATCGAATTTACATTTGAGTCAAATATTTATTTATTATTTTATAGTTAAAATATAACAATTGATAATCAATATGAAATCATAAAAAAAATTAAATCAAACTAAAAAGAATCAAATTTTAAAAATAGAATATACATGAATCTTAGAAAAATATAAAATAAAATATGAATATTCAAATATTACTAAATAAAAATAAATGAGAGGATATATGTTTATTAAGATGAAAGGTGAAATTAATCTAAATAAATTTATTTCATAAATTGATAAAAATAATTAAAGTAAAGAAAGGTGAGATTTATATAATTCAATTTTATGGAACAGATTAAATCAGATTTAGGTAAATTAAGATAATTTTTTATTAATTCAAATTAAACCTAAATGACATATAGAATTTATTGAATTGGGATAGATGAAAAATATTAGATTCGTATCAAATCTAAAATTTTGGTTAGACCCAATTTTTAAATCTAACTTAATTCATAGATCTTGAAATACAAATCAAGTTGAGACCTGATTAAGTTATGGGTCAACTTCATTCATTTGGAGCCTTATTAATTATAATTTAGCGTAGTAAATAATAAATAAATTGATTTTATATCATTATGTAATTATATGATTTTTAAATTACTTCTCAGTTTTCGCCTTCTAGTTTTGAAGGATGAAATTAACAAATCTATTTATTGGAGATTATAAAGTTAAAACTCAATGAATTTATTTATGGCCTAAAAAACTAGGCTTGTTTATTCTTTTACTTTATGCCTGACTCATAGTTTAATTGTTATATTTCTTTTATATTTAAAAAATCTAGAGGGAATTAGAGAAATTTATCATTTATTACCCTAACAACTTCTTTGTTCCAACTACTCAATCCTGATATTAACGTTATCGGTTTCATTTAATCTAATATAAAAATAATAATCTATAAAAAGCCTTGTTTCCTAAAAAAACAATTCAAACCCCAATGAGCTATTGTTAAATAAGACAGCTTTCATAAATCAAGTTTATCACTATGAAACCTTAGTTACTGAAAATGTCATTCTTCAAATAGCATGTTAGAATAGCTTAAAACACAACAAGCCTTATATTATACTGGCTAAACTATATTTTTAACTCTCAATAGAGAGTGCGTCATCTTACTCTCTGGACTAAAAAAAATGCAAAACTAATTTTAAACTTTATCTTTTATTTCTTTTTAGTTCTTGCCATTAAAATAGGGTAACAGTGTAAGAAACTAACTTACATGGCATTCGACATGTTCTCCACATTATCATTGTGTCAATGCCAAGGAAAATGAGAGAGAGAGAGAAAGAGAGAGGGAGAGAAA
>UESW01002569.1:110051-127463 GCA_900491605.1 Calamus simplicifolius
ATTATTGGAAGTTCATCATCCGTCCATGGTACGTCATCCTTCATCTTTATTTCCTGCTTCGGCTGCATCAAGTTTCGACATGAAATTGGTAGCAAAATTAGAAAACTCAATAACAGGCTAAAACAGATTGCAGAAGATGAATCAATATTACCTAAACTGGAATACACTATGCAAGATGTTCATGAGAGAGAATAAATCATCGTCAGACTTTTCCTAATGAGGTTAAGTCTGATATCGTAGGGACACAAATTGAAGAGGCTACTCAGAATATTGTGCAGTCATTAATTAAAGAAGATAATAAAAGATATCGTGTTTTGGTGATTGATGGAATGGGTGGAATTGGCAAGACCACTCTTGCTTCTAACATATACAACGATCAAAGGATCAAAGACAACTTTCCTATTCGTGCATGGGTATGTGTTTCTGAGGATTTTCAGAGATAGAGCTTCTCAAAGAGATGATTAGGAGCATAGGTGGAAATTATGGGGAGGCTCGAACTAAGGCGGAGCTCATACCCAAACTTTCCTCTATTCTTGTGAAAAGATTCTTTATTATATTAGATGATGTGGAGTTCGGATGCATGGAGGATTTGCTTAGATATCCTTTGGAAAGTGCAACAGTTAGTGTAGGATTATTATCACCACTCGGAACAGAAATGTGGCAATAAACATAAGAGCAGATATCCACCATGTTAGTAGAATGGATAATAACACTGGGTGGACATTACTTTGCAAGAAAGTATTTGGAGATGATGATGCGGAGGAGGAGGAGGAGGAGATCAATAATTTGAGAGAAATCGGGATTGAAATAGTGAAAAAATGTGATGGTCTTCCTCTTGCAATCAAAACTATAGCAGGGGTTTTAATATCGAAAGAGAGAAGTAGCTTAGAATGGAACAAGGTTCTAAAAAGCGATGCATGGTCAATGAACCAACTTCAAGAAGAACTCCCAGGTGCTCTATTTTTAAGTTATCAAGATTTATGTCCGGATCTAAAACAATGTTTTTTTATTGCTCATTATTTCCTGAGGACTCCAAAATGCATCGGATGGATCTTATACTTTACTGGGTGGCTGAAGGTTTTGTACAAGGAACACAAGGAGATACACTTATGGAAGATTTAGCAGAGGAATACTATACAGAGTTAATTAGAAGGAATCTTTTACAAGTGACAGATCAGAATGAGGGCAGTTGGTGCAGAATGCATGATGTGCTACGTTCCCTTGCTATCTTTCTGATAGGGGTGAGAGTACTTTCTGTAGCAATGATCAATCACCTAACATAAATCCCTTGGTTAAACTTCGTCGCTTGTCAGTGGTAAACATGAAGGAGAGGCTCCCAAATGTGATAAAACAACAAACCTGTTTGAGGACTCTAATGCTCCGAAGCAGTCCCGGGATAAATATGATCGAGAATGAACTTATTGAGAATGCGTTTTCTACGAAGCATAACCATAAATGACACAGGACTTGAGAGTGTTCCAGGCTCGCTAGGAAATTTATTACACCTCAGGTATCTAGATCTGATCGGACAGAAATCAGAGAGCTGCCAGAGTCCATTGGGTGCCTTGTAAACCTGCAGACATTAACCCTGTCAGGTTGTCTGTTCTTGCATAAACTTCCCAAGACCATTACAAAACTCTGCAATCTAAGATGCCTTCGGTTACAAGATGCTCCATTGACTCATGTACCCAAAGGAATAGGCAAATTGAAACATCTTAACCATCTCGAAGGATTTGTGGTGGGCCATAATGGCACAGGTGCACCAGACGATGAGGGGTGCGATCTGGATGAGCTACGGTCTCTGTCCCAGTTGACATTCTTGCAGATAGATAGGTTGGAGATGGCCCAAGCAGAAGGAGCTCCGACTCTTGCAAATTATCACTTTTGAGGACATTGATTTTATATTATAAAATGAGAGATATTCAAGACGAAGCAATCCAGAGAATTGAAGAGACATATGAAGGGCTCTCTCCGTCCCCACCCTACAGACGCTTCGGATCTTTTACTTTTATGGTACTGGATTCCTGGATGGATGATGTCACCTTCATTGGATGCCTCTTTTCCTAACCTCACTGAAATAGTGCTCTCTCATTGTACATCATGCCCACAACTTCCACCACTGGGCTTATTGCGCCAGCTGAAATTACTTCGCATTTCTTCTGCAAATGCAATCACAACCATCGGACCTGAATTTCTTGGCCCCAGTGCATCATCGGCACGGAGAGCATTTCCCAAGCTTAAAGTGCTAGGTTTTTCAAGCATGCCTAACTGGGAAGAGTGGTCCTTTGCGGAGGAGGTTAGCGAAGAAAGAAGAGAAGGCCCTAAGTTGCTGCCCTGTCTCAGATCCTTGGATCTGAGCTCTTGTCCCAGCTGAGAGCTCTTCCAGAAAACCTACGGCATGCCACCGGTTTACAACAATTGCACATTAGAAGGGTCGACAAGCTAACAGAAATCAACGACCTCCCCTCTCTGACAGAAGAGCTTTCAATTTTGGGAATCCAATGTTGGAAAGGGTATCCACCTTCCCTCATTGAAATATTTGGAGATAAGAGATTGCCCGAGGTTGCAGCATGTGGAGAATCTCGATAAGTTGCAATGCTTGACACTAGATATCTCAGAGGAGTCTACCACTAATGATGATGGACGGACACCACGCCTCCGGAGTGGTTATTGGGGCTACTCGGCAGCATCAAAATGCCCAAGCTTTTCTCCAGAATTTAAGGAAATTTCACTTGAAATGCAGCAGCATACCACTCCTTAAGACCTTTCTCAAGGATGGCCCCAATTGGCCCATTATTGAGTGGATCCCCGAGGTCACGATCGAATCTTATGGACCGAACAAGAACTTGTATATTCGGTATACCAAGGCCCCTCCCACCTTTGAAACCAACATTGAGGGATGGGAAGAATGAGACTAAAAGCATGCATCGATCTGCCATTACTTCTTCTTTGGCGAGGTAATTTCTCCTTCCATTGCATAGTTGTTTCCATTTTTAATCTCTCTAGCACCTTTAAATTTGTTGGTATGTTGCTTATTATATGATAATCTCCTCCTTCCCCATATACCACTGCTCCTATTTATTTCTCCGGGACCAACGTGCTCAGCATTTGGCCTTTCTTCCCCTGAAATGGTGATTTTGTTTGGTTTGAATTTGTATTGAGTTTATTCTCTCTCATGTAATTTATGTTTCCAGGTATTGTACCTTTCAAACTTTTGTATGCATGCCTGTCCTTGATTGTGTGAAGCTGGATAAACAATCAAAATCTTAAAGAAGATTTGCAAACGAGCTGACATTGTGCACAGTTATGATGGCCTTAATTATTTAGAATTCATGTAGAAAATTCTTGCTCAGAAGAGGACTCCTACTCTACTTCACCGTTTAGAATTCTTGTGTTAAATGATCTAAACGTTGTACCTTTGAAATCCTTAGACAAAAAATTTATAACGAAAAGCATATTGGCCTATCATGAGATATTTATTCATGAAATTTAAAAAAGCCTTGCAGTTGCTTTTCTTGAGGGCAATGGTGCTGTGCATTGAAACTTTATTAACATTAGAAAAGGAGTCAAAGTGAGAGTAAGAGGAGGGTGATGAAGAAGGCGAACAATTTCGAGTTCTCCCACTCGAGAAAAATCAACCATGCAGTTTCCATGTATTCATGATTCAAAGGCGTCAAAGGGAGTTTCTGAGTAAACAGTAAACTAATATCTCTAGCCTGAGACCTTTCACGATGCCCTGACTTCTCTCCAGCAACTAGCCGGTGAGCGGCTAAGGTGTCTAACCTTTGTGCTTCACCCTAGAGCCCTTGATATGGGAGTTATGAGATCAAGATATAAGAGAGGTGCCTGGCTGGAGGAGACCCACTCCCTGTGCAAAAATGGTCGTGGCCTTCTTTAGAGGTTGGAACACAGAGCGAAAGATGTGAGGACGACCATAAGGTTCTAGAGGTGCCTTTTTTTTTTTTTGATACATATGGGAAGTCACACAAATCTGACACGAGGACAGCCCAAAAGGTCAAGAAAAAGATACATATGAAGAGGAGGAAATCCTATCTCCCTGAGGCCAAGTTCAGTTAACGAAATGCTGTGCAGCATAGGAGGCAATCCAATCCGCCGCAGAGTTTGCCTCCCAATAAACATAGCGGGCTATAGTAACCGCCGAGTCTAGCAAGAGCTTCTAACTATCGCAAATCAAAAGATGGGCATCCTCGCGGTCCGCTCCATCTGGATCCATCCAATGGCGGTAGCCAAATCTTCCTTAATGAGGATCCTCTGAGCCCGCAACTATCGAGTCGCTCTGACAATGCCCTCCCATGCAGCTCTCTTCCGTAATAAAACAGTCCTGAAGGAAGATACTGCCGGCTGCCAGAAGTCTCCCATCATCAAAGCAAATAATGTATCCTGCTCCACCAGTGGTACTGCATACACTACCATCAAAGTTCACCTTAACAAACCCAGAGGAAAGGCTCATAGGAGATAGATATCATCCGATGGGCTGCTGTCGAAGCAGCATGAGAGGCCCAAAAATGGGGTAGTCAGATGAGTGGCAGCATCAAATCGTTGGTACTCGAACACCAAGCATCTGGTTCACAGAATAATTCGATGAATGGAGTAACCTCTGCCTTAAAGATCATTGTATTCCTAGCCAATCAGACTGATATGCAATATGAGCAACTAAACAGTCCTCATGTGCCGAACTCAGGTGAATGAACTGAAGAAAGGAATGCAGCCCAACACTACCATCATCATCCCAAGGCCATCTCCCAGCAGTCCTCCAAATCTGCCTTGCCCTAGAACAGCTCAGAATAGCATGCTCTATTGTCTCTTCATAAGCCTCACAAAATGGGCAAGACCCCGTAATGTTCATGCCTCTCCGACCGAGGAGAGCCTTTGTCGAAGACGGTTCTAGGCCATCTTTCATAAAAAAAGCTATACCCTCGGATGAATCGGGAGTCTCTAAATCCATGCTGCCCTAAAAGTAGTGTCAGATGGTCCCTTACAAAGGTTGTAGAGGAAACATGATGGAGCTTTGGGGTAGCACAAAGGACCCCAGACCCTAAGATCATGCTCCTGGTGAAGAGGAATTGGGACACGAGGACAAGAGAAACCAGCTGGGACTCAAACAGCCTAGAGAGTTCCTGGGTTTGCTAGGTCCTACCATCTTCCTTTAATAGATCATGGACTCTGAGGTTGTCAACAGCTTCCATATTAACATAGGTCAGCCACCTTGATAAGGGGATCAAAGAGATTCATGCATCCTAAATAACATCAATAGTAGTTTCGTCACCAACTAAGCATCTGACATGGGCCATCGCAATAGGAGTGCAGGCGCAGATTTTCTTCTAGATGAGGGAACAACCTCTGATCGGTTGAATTTGAGCTCCCTAACTCCAAACACCATACCGTGACCTCATCATTCTGCTCCATAAATAACTGGGTTGAAGAAGAGAGCTAGCAGCATACCTGACAATTAGTGCTTCCGTCCTTGCCACTAGGGACTGGATCCCGAGACCTCCCTCTCTGATAGGGCGACAGATAGTATACCAGTCCAGTAGGTGGACACCATGGTTGTCCTATGCCTCCAAAGAAAATTATGGAATATATGATCCAACTTTCTTAGACAAGATCTGAAAACCATAGTATTAGTTAGAAGGTAGACAGTGATGGAGCTGAGTACAGACCTAATTAGAGTCACTCTGCCCATCATGGAGAGTGTGATAGCCTGATACCCCTCCAGGCGATCAGAGACACATCGTACCATTGGCTGAACCTCCAACATCCATAGGCGACCACCATTTATAGGGATACCAAGATAGGTCAGAATCTCCTGCTGCTCTGGGATCCCCAAGGTGGTCAAGATTTTCAACTTAACTCTTGGTTTAATTTTTGGACTAAAAATGACAGAATATTTGTATAAATTTACAAGCTGGCCTGACTTCCGATAATAGAATTCCATAGCATAAGTAAAGGATCTAGCATTCTGGATGGAATCCTCTTCGATTAGAAGATAATCATCGACTAAAAGAAGATGGGATAGGGGCTGAGCTCCAGGGGACCTGGTATGGCTCCAGACATGATCGCTAGACTGACTCACCCAGAGTCAGAGATAGAGCATTAGCGCATAATATGAACAGGTAGGGGGATAGAGAATACCCTTGACGAAGATCAATCGTCGAAGGGAAGAAATCTATTGTGGTACCATTCACCAGAATAGCAAAGGAAGGCCTCTCCACACAGTCCATGGTCCACCTTATCCAGCTGTTTGAAAACCCAAACTCATGAAGGTTCCACCTAATGAAAGGCTAGCTCAACCGATCATAAGCATGCTCCATGTCGAGCTTAATAGCCATGAGGCTCCTCCGAGATGGGGTACACCTGAGATCATGCATAAATTTTTGAGCAAGGAGGACATTGTTAGTGACCCTACGACCTCTGATAAAAGCTCCTTGCTTAGGGTTGATAAGACGGGGTATCATCTTTTGCAGTCATTCAACCAACACTTTGGCACAAACTTTGTAAATGATGATGCAAAGGCTGATTGATTTGAAATGGCAAGAAGAGGAGGCTCCAACTCTTTTGGGAATAAGAGTAATTAAGGTTTTCTTTCAGTCAGTAAAGATGCCTTGATGGAATGCTGCCTGAACTGCCTCCACCACCTTGCCCCGAACAATAGCTGAATACCGCCCGAAGAAAAAGGGGAAAAACCCACCTGGGCCAGGCGCTTTATCCTTCCTAAAGATCAGAGAGCATCCCTCACTTTCAAGTAGGAAACAGAGCCGGTAAGGGTCAAGTTTTCCTATTCAGTGACTTTGATAGTAGGTTGAGGAATTTGCATAGAAGGGTCAATTTTTGACCAGCATTGAAATGAAATTTTTGAAACAGAATTTAACCTTCAATTAACACAAATTCATTAAGTGAGATTGATATTTGAAAATTAAAAAGCAATCACTTTTGTGAAGATCTATCTTCAACATTCTTCTTCACATCACACTTTAAATCGAAAATAGACAGACCTAAAAGGCTATGGAGTTGACTAAATTCAAGTAGAGATACCATGTTACAAACATCATTGTAAAAAGAGGATAGCACTTATTTTTTGAGCACCTATATATGTGATGGAGTTGTTAGTCGTAAGAAGCTTATACGAATGTTTGTTATGCATGAATACCCATTTGCTATGGTTGAGCATGATGGATTTATTGATTTTATTAAGTCTTTAAGATAATCTTTTGAATTAAAGAGTCACATAACCCTTAGAAAAGGGATTATGGAAACATATTTAGAGAAAAAGAAAAAGTTTATGATATGTTTGGTCTACTTTCATGTCAGATAAGTGCAATTATGGATTTGTTGACTTCTAGACAAAATAAGTCTTATTTATGTGTGACAGCACATTTCATTGATGATGATTGGAATTTGAAAAAAAAAATAATTTTATGCATATGGGAGGAAGACGTACTGGAGTCAATTTGTGTAATACATTTATCAAAAATATGATTGATTGGAACATTGATCGTAAGTTATTTGTATTAACATTGGATAATGATCGCGCCAATAATCTGTGTTAGAGAAATCGTGGATAGGCTTCAAGGAACGCTTGTATGTAATGGCCAGTTCTTTCATGTGAGATGTGCTATACATATTATTAATTTAGTTGTGTAGGATGGACTAAAAAAATAATATGGCAATTGAAAATATCAGAGAAATGGTGAAGATTGTTCGAACTCTCCACTACAGTTAGAGGAGTTTGAAAAGAGGGCTAAAGAATGTAATTTGGATACACGTAAAGGTTTGTCAATTAATATCCCAACATGGTGAAACTCTACGTACATGATGCTTAGGGATGCTTATTATTATAAAGAGGCTTTTAAAAGATTGCAGTGTCTTGATCCATACAAATTTGATATGTGCCCAACAAATGATAATTGGATAAGGTAAAAATATTTGTTAAGCTTTGAAAAACTTCTATAACATCACCGAGCTCCTCTCAGGCATAATATATCCAATTGCAAATCTTTTTTTTCAAGAATTTTATGAAATTCAATTGCAAATTATTGAATGGTGCACAAATCCTAAGGATCAACTTTTTCTCTTTATGGCATTATCAATAAAGAAGAAGTTCAATAAATATTGGCAACAATCTAATCTTATGCTAGCAGTGGGTTCATTCTTAGATCCTCGTTACAAAATGAAGATGATAGAATTTTATTACTCACAGATTTACTCTTTAAATGAAGAAAAAGAGGTCAGAAATGTTCAAAATGTTATTCGAAACCTTTATAGTGAGTATAAAAGAATTTTTTTTTTAATTTTTATTTCAATTACTCATGATATTGGTTCATCGAGAGATAGCGGATATATTTCTGATGAGTTGGATAAGATGGAAGGAAAAAAAAAAAAAGTTTGCACAATTTATGAAGAAGAATGCACAGCAGCAACAAATTAGAACATATTTGGATATAAATATTGAGGAATCTATTTGGCCATGGGTTGAAGGTGATGCTTTTAATATTTTAGACTGGTAAAATCTAATGGTCCAAAGTATCCTATCTTATCTTGGATTGCAAGAGATATTTTGGCAATTCTAGTATTCTACTATAGCTTCAAAATCAGCATTTAGTATAGGTGGATGAGTGATAGATGCATTTCGAAGTTTATTAGATCCTGATATTGTTAAAGCTATAATTTATCTTCAAGATTGGCTGAGATCTAAGAAAAAAAGATAACTTATTACATTTTATACAATATTTTTATTAGATTTAACTTATTTATAATATTTATATTTTTTTAAAATTTTGTTTCAGGTCATATTCCTTCCATTGTTCATGATCTCAATTCTCCTGCTATGTTGGATAACTAACTATTCTATCTCCATTGAAAATTCAAACAAATCAATATCAACTCATACATTATAATAAGGTAAATGCAAATGATGTGTAGTTTTTAAAAATAAGTTATTATTTTATATATATATATATATATATATATATATATATATATATATATATATATGTACTAATATTTTTATTTTTATTTAGGATGATTAGAGCATTGAAGATTGTCATATGATGTTATTCAATGATTTATGAACTTTTTACTTAATAGTTTATGAATTACTTCTTTTGACATTTGAGTTTATGAGATGCATTTAAGATTTATCATCAACAAATCCTATTAGATATTTTCATGTGATGACTTAATGCTTTTAGCTATATAATATGATGTAAATTCTATATGCAGGTTGCCAATGTTGCCATGTATCATGGGCAACTGATACCGACATGTTGCCATATATCAAGGGCAACCAATACTGACCTGCCAATTTTGCCTTGTTCATTTCATTCCAAAAATTTTGTGCTTGTGTGGGCTGTGATAATATTTTGAGCCTATTCAATTTAATTTGGCAATGATGATAGGGACTTCCAATTTGTTTTGATGCTCAATGTGTGGGTTGTGAAATCATGACTTGGAGGGATTTCTAAATGCAACCGTTGTGATTTGTGAAGCATATGTTTGACACTGAAATCATGACTTGGAGGGCATTTCTAAATGCAACCATTGTGATTTGTGAAGCATATGTTTGACACTCTATCTAAGCCAAGGGCCATGATGTTAGGCAGATTCATAGCATTTTCTGACTCGGATGTACACAAATTGTAACGATCAAAAAATAACAGCTGATAATGTCTTTCTGAGCCAACTCAAACTATATCCCTATATCTGGTAAGTTACTAGCATTTTGGAGGAGAAAGCCACAGCTTGTAACATGCTTTGTTGTTATGCTGATGAGCTCAAAGAGGGTTTCTACCCATGGATCGATCAGATTGGTTATGATTAATGTTTATTCATTTTCTTGATCAAGTTTGTGATATATTTTCAAGAATCATCTGTCTTTGATCAGGTCTGTGATATATTTTTAAAAATCATACTTCGTGGATGCTTGGCAAATTACTTATTTTAATCTTAGCCCCTTGATATGATCATTTATATTATAAAACTCGACCTTTGTCCTATGTTTTCTTCCTTTATCACTACAAGAAAAATAAAATATTGCGACGCTCAAATGCGTTGCAATTGCGTCGCTAAACATGCTATTGCGACGCAATAACGGCGTCGCTCAGATGTCCGTCGTAATACCCATTTGTCGTAATTGCATTGCAATATTGCGACTCTCTGCGATGCAACATTGAGTCGCAATATTGCGACGCATCCAAATGCATCGCTAAATTTAAAATTATTAAAATATTGCGACACACTAAATTGCGTCGCAATATTGCGACGCATCTAGCTGCGTTGCAATATTTAATAATAATATTTTTGGTATAATAGCGACGCAATTTGAGTCGCTAATGCGTCGCAAATAATTTTTTTAAAATATTGCGATGCAAGGTCATTGCGTCACAATATTATTAAAAATATTTTAGATATAATAGCGATGCAATTTTAGTCGCTAATGCGTCGCTATTAAATTTATTTTTAAATTATTGTGATGCCAGGTCATTGCATCATAATATTAATAATAATATTTTGAAAATATTAGCAATGCAATTTCAGTCGCTAATGCGTCGCAAATTAAATTTTTAAAAAATATAAAAGATTAAAAATTAAAATGGTTAATACAATTTCGTTAAATCTAAATATTGATAGAAACATTTTTCACTCAATCCAAACAATAATCAATTTCCAAAAAATTCATATATTAAAATTTTGAAGTTTTTACAACATAAAAAAAGAAAAGAAAAATACATCAAGAATTTGGGCGATCACGTGGAGGCTGTGGAGGCTGAAGACTCTGCGACAAACGGCTAACCATATCCCGCAAATAATGCATCTCATCTCGCATGTCTGCAATCTCCTGATCCCGGCCTCGCATACGATCCTCGAAATCCTGCTCGACCTCCTGGCAAACCTCCTCTGCATAGATCTGCGAAGGTCGTGTAAACGCTTGGGAGGAATATCACCAGAAACTCGCGAGCTGGAGGCCTGATGGGGAAAATATGTAGAAGCTCTAGTGCCCAGACCATAGACCCTGTGGTCTCGTGGCTGGGTACCAACAGCCTCCAAAAACACACGCTGACTCTCCTCTGCTGAGAGTTCGATGGGCGTCTCCCCATCAGTAGAGTCGACCTGCGATGCTTGGGAGCGAAGCTCCTCGACTCGTGTCTTAAAATTATGAAATCAACAATAAATGTTAATAAATTTCTCAAAATAAAATTTTAGAAATTAAACAGATACTACATAAATCTAATTTCTTACCGCAACCTCCCGTGATCGCGTGTCGACCCAGGAACCGTCCCTCCTAGTGTGTGTCGCCCTGAATAGACGAAACTCACCAGGATCTCCGCCCTCCTGCTCAAACTATAACAAAAAAAAAGATATTAATACAAATATTTGTAAATAACTAAAATAGTAATTAAAATATTTATGTTTTCTTACCATACGCCGTCTGTGCTCCTGAATCGAAATGGAGCCCGAAGTATGGCGAGAGAGACCCATGCCAGGACCGCCCTTCTCAGATCGGCGGTTCGTGCTGGCTGATGCGGACCTCCTACGCCAGCCATCGGACTGCCAGGCCTGCTGCCACTCGTGCCAAATACCCTCTGGCACGTGCACAGGACGCTGACCCGATGACCTCCAACGATGAAGCATGTCGGAGTATCGGCGTCCCGTCAGAGCCTCCCATGCTGCCCTAATGGCATCATGGCTGGCAGGATCCCACGTAAACTTTTTCTGCATTAAAATAAACAGTTAGTTTCTGAATTTATTAAGTTTAAGAAATTTTATATCACTGATAAATTGTATTTAATAAGTTTACCTGAAACTCAGAAAAATAAAACTCCCTCGTGGCTAGAGATACGTGGCGCCAATCGTAGCCACTGAGATCTGCACGCCTCTAAAATACGGCGCTGATGTGGCTGGATACATGATGCTGCTCAATGAATCTGTTAAAAAAATGCATGTTTATAAGTAATTGACTTAAAAACATAAACATATATTTTTAATTAGTATATACTTACATCCCCTGAGCATCAAGTCGAAGTACAGTGCGGCCGATGGTGGAAGAACTCTCGGAGGTATGTGCCGATCGGCTGGATGGTAATACTGCTGGAGAGATCGAAGGCTGTGCCACTGCTGGAGATCCAAACTCTCCATCTCCGACGCTCATGTGATCTGATGTAGCAGGGCTACGTCCCTGCTCACTCCGTCTGTCGTCGGTAGATTACCTCTGCCCGTCATACTGAAAATACTAAAGATTCATACAATTAAATTATGATTAATGATTGACTATGTAAAAATTTAACACTTATAAAAAAAAGTTAAATTTTAAAAAACCTCTATGTTTAATCGGTGTCATTTGTTTCGTGAAATGTTGGTTCAATATCCGATGCCGTATCGGATTGCGAATCAGTTTCATTATCATCGGAAGAAACCGAACATTTGCATCTGCAATTTCTTGGACATCACCATTTGGATCTCTAAGTGATGTTTCAGGAGCCCTTGTGTCGTCCTCAATTGCATGCATTTCCATCTCATCCTCTTGAAATGTAGGGCACTCAGCTGATTGACTTGATGAACTCTCCTCTAATACGATTGTTGAACGTGGGACGATTTTAGAAATGGCCCACCAATCTCGCTTGTCGTTGCGCAAACTTGGATATCCGCAGTAAAAGACTTGCTGAGCTTGGGATGCAAGGATGAATGGGTCATATTTCTGCAATCTTCGTCGATGGTTCACTTCAACCAAATTGTAGTCGTTATGAACCCTTTTGCCCACAGGAACTATCGGATTGAACCAATCACAACGAAACAATACGGTTCGTTTCATAGGCCAACCGGGATATTCAACTTCAACCACCTCTACTAACTTTCCATAATAATCCTGCATATTTGCTCCAACACTTTCTCCTTCACACACGCCCCAGTTCTGCGTGCCTCTTGAAGCTACTAATCGTTCAATCTGAAATTTGTACCCATTTACAAAATAGCCAGTAGAGGTTGTTACGGTCTTCAATGGCCATTGCGATAGACATTTAATGAAAATATTATCGGTTGTGGACCATGGACCGTTGACCTATAAATTAATAAGCTATTGACATCCAATTCAAAAAATAATAGCCATTATCGAAATTGATTGAGTGATACTACTCACAAATTCATAAAACCAGTAAGCAAACTCTGTTTCTAATTTCTGCCCAATTGCAACTTGACTGATGTCGGGATTCATCTGTCGTTGTCTATCACAAAACATCCTATGGGATGAAAAGGATGAAAACTAATGTTAGAAATTAAATATTATGGTATATTGTAATTTAAATTAAAATTTCCAATTTAGCATTGAAGTATACACTTACTCAATATATGGATCGACTTCTCTACAGTTCATTAGGATGTAATAATGTGCTGCATTATACTCCATATCGCTAAGATTTCTTGACTTCTGCCCACCAAATGAACGGCCGATAGCTTTAAAAATTGATATTCTACCGTCATTAGCTTCTCCTTCGTCCACACATACGTCATCGTTACGACCATGATTTCGGCTCCTCGTGTGGACGTGACCCTCAAAGTAATGTGAGGCAAAAGCTGAAACTTCTTCGACCAAGTGTGCATTGCATATAGAACCTTCAACCCTTGCCTTATTACGCACATTATTTTTTAACTTCTTAAGATACCTATATGTAAAGTTGCAACAAAAAATTAACCAATTTTTCAAGCAATGAAATAATATTTGAAATGTCAACATATCTTAATGATGTATATATTTACCTCTCGAAAGGATACATCCAGCGATACTGCACGGGACCAGCTATGCTCGCTTCGTATGGCAAGTGAACCGGTAAATGCTCCATTGAGTCAAAAAAACTGGGAGGAAATATTCGCTCAAGCTTGCATAAAATAATTAAATTTCCTCCTCAAGCCTTGCCATGATGCAGAAGTAATGACTGCGGCAGATAACTCCTTGAAGAATAAGCTGAGCTCCGTAATTGCCTTCCAGACATGTTGCGGAAGCAACTCACGAAAAGCTATAGGTAATAACCGTTGCATGAAAACATGGCAGTCGTGACTCTTCATGCCGAACAACTTGAGCTTATGCATGTCCACACACCTACCGATATTTGAGGCATAACCATCTGGAAATTTTAACCCTCTAAGCCAGTTACATAAAACTTCTCGTGAATTTCTGTCAAGAGTGTAACATGCTTTAGGATAGGTCCCATCGGCACTCCTTCTCAAATCACCTCTTCTGCAGTACTGATTAAGTTCTTCTCTTGACTTTGCAGTATCTTTTGTTTTTCCCGGGATGTTTAGCACCGTGTTAAATATGTTATCAAAGAAATTTTTCTCGATATGCATAACATCCAAGTTGTGCCGGATGAGATTTGTGCTCCAATAAGGCAAATCCCAAAATATACTTCGCTTCTTCCAGTTATGTTCTTTACATATACGGCCATTTATTCTATCTGCATCTGGTTCCCATGCATACATCAACCCCAAATGCTCTATAGAATCAAATATATCCGTGCCGGACCTAACCGGTTCGGCAATTTTGTGACTGCTTTGTTCTTCCGAAGGCGATCAAGTTACGCCTGTAAGGATGATTTGGGGGCAAGAACTTCCTATGGTTATCAAACCATGACTGCTTACCACTCTTCTGCAATGTAAATGCATCCGAATCATACATGCAATGAGGGCATGCCAGACGTCCAGCAGTGCTCCAACCAGACAACATTGCATATGCCGGGAAATCACTTATTGTCCACATCAAAGCAGCTCTCATTATGAAATTCTGTTTCATAGAAATGTCGTAGGCTACGACTCCTGTTTCCCACAACATTTTCAATTCGGCCACCAACGGTTGCAGAAAGACATCAATCTTTTCCTTTGGATTTGATGGTCCTGGAACCAAAACGGTTAAAAACATTGCAGTATCTTTCATGCACTTCCACGGAGGAAGGTTATATACAGTCAGTATCACAGGCCAACATGAATACTGTTGCCCCGCTTGACCAAATGGTTGGAAGCCATCGGTACAAAGACCTAATCTCACATTCCTTATATCTTCAGCGAAATCAGGATGATTTTCATTGAAATGCTTCCAAGCCTTTGAATCTGATGGATGCCGCATTTCATCCTCTTTAGATTCATGTTCGGCATGCCATCTCATATCAGCAGCTGTTGCCTCAGATCTGTATAATCTCTGCAGGCGTGGGGTAAGAGGAAAGTAATGCATCCTCTTGTAAGGCACACTTTTCCTCCTACTTGTACTGGCTCCTCCTTCGGTGTTTTTGTACCTCGATTGCCCACAAATCTTACACCATCTCAGCTCTGAGTCTTCACCCCAAAATATCATACAATTGTTCAAGCAACAATCGATCTTATTAACTGGGAGCCCAAGCCCACGCAACAACTTCTTTGTTGCGTAAAAACTGTCTGCGCAACATTGTCATTTGGCAAAATTTCTTTGATTAACCCAGCTACAGAATTGAACGCCTTTTCTGATAATCGATGTTCTGCCTTAATATTCAACATTCGAGCAGCTGTAGACAACTGGGAATGACCCTCACAACCAGGATACAATTCTTGATTTGCAGCACGCAACATATCATAAAATTGTTGTGCATCTGGATTTGGTTCTTCCATAAATATTCTGATTGAATTCATTACCCGATGCATTCATCACCATTTGTTCATATGTGTTTAAATTCACAAATGGTTCATCTACGGGAATTGACTCTTGTTGGCCTATAACAGCTGCTGGAATATCCTCTGGTTCACCATGACAGTACCAAACATAGTAATCAGGAACAAACCCCTTCTTACACAAATGCACCTTAACAGTTTCCACATCTCTGTAGGCTTTATTCTGACACCTGTGGAAGTTGCATGGGCACCTAATCCTAGGGCCATCCATCCAGTCAGGTTGGCTACATGCAAATGCGATAAATTCTTCCAATCCATTCAGAAAATCTGGATTAAGCAAGCCATCTTTTATCCTTGCATACATCCACGAGCGAGCCCCGCTCATTTTTGACCGACTTATACAAAGTCTGGTAAATCATTAAATGAAACCACAAAATAAAACTATATTAGTATTACTAAATATATAACTAAATTATTTCTTGGTCACAACTAAGGTTAATAACAACCATTTAAATCATTTATAAGTAAACCAATTTTTTTTAGGCAACTAAGGTCCCTACCATGCAAGGGCGAGCCACGCTACGATCCTTGGCGTGCTAGCAAGGACCGATGCACAGGTTCATGGCTAATGGGAGGGCTTGAGTTTGGGTCGGGCCGCAAGGCGGTGTTTAATCATGAGACTTCACAAGCATTCAAGTGTCTTAAATTAATTCTACCTTCACTCCATGTCTATAAGGTAAGGCCCTATCCCATTCAAGAATATTTTTTGTGATATGTTATTCTGCTATTAATTATCATCGATCGGTTACATTGAAATTTCGGCAGCATTTCCCCATATGTTCTCCTAAATGTGTGGTATATAAGCCACACTAGGAGAACGTATGAGCAAATACAAACCGAAATCTCACCCAACGATGATTAATAGCAGACTAACATATCGCAAGAAATATTCCCAAACTGTCCACCAGGACAATTTGAGAATTTGCAAGACTAAGGCTTACAAATTCTCAAACGGGTCTAAAGGTTATAGTGCTG
The DNA here is from genome assembly GCA_900491605.1 of Calamus simplicifolius. NCBI lineage: Eukaryota > Viridiplantae > Streptophyta > Magnoliopsida > Arecales > Arecaceae > Calamus > Calamus simplicifolius. The sequence goes on from UESW01002569.1 coordinate 126,729, forward strand.
TGATTATGGAAGTCCGAAGACAATCGAACTTATGCTTGTTATTCTTAACTTCTTGTGAATTATACATGTAATCACTAACTTTTTAAGATTATTGTGTCGAATACAAATGTTTGTGAAGACTAAAATGTAAATCATTGAAACTACTAATTTGTTGCTGGAAATTAAATAATATTACAACAAGACTTTTTATTTAGCATTACATAATTTAATGCATCATTCAGTTTGCAGCAGAATATAATAATCAAGACATAACAATTGTAAATAAGTACAAATGCACAAATATTATTGCATAAACATTCTGCTTAAATTAATTATTGCATAAACATTATGCAAATTAAATAATAATACAACAAGACTTTCTATCTAGCATTACAAATATTATTGCATAATCAAGACATAACAATCAGTCTATCCAAAGCTCCCCCCTAACTAATTTTTTTTTTTTGGCCTGGCCACCGTGGCCGTGGCCGGAGAAGACAAAGGGGGGGGCTCTGTTACCAATTTTTTTTTTTTTGACAGGGTGGCCAGGCCACAGGCCCACGGCAGCGGCCGTGGCCGGAGAAGACAAAATGGGGGGGGGGGGTTTCCCCCCCCCCCCCTGTTAAATTTTTTTTTTTTTGACAGTGGCCTGGCCACCGGCCCAGGCCACTGCCGGCCACGGCCACAATGGCCGGAGAAGAAAAAAGGGGGGGGGGGGGTCCCCCCCTTGTTACGAAATTTTTTTTTTTTTGTGAC
>UESW01002569.1:127953-150958 GCA_900491605.1 Calamus simplicifolius
TGCGGTCCGGAGCCGACACCCAGAGTTTCGGAGTCGACACTTACAGTGTATGGAGCCAACTCTGATGCGAGAACAGATGTTGATTTTTTGAGCATCCTGGAGCCGACACCTACAGTATTCGGGAGCCGACACCTGGCGATGGCGAGCCACACTTAGTTTTTCAGAGCCGACTCCTCAACAAACTCGGAAATTTCTATTTTTGGAAAAATGACCTGGAGCCGACACCTGAAAAGTTGGAGCCGACTCCAACCTGACTGGAACGAAAATTTAAATTGCTAGATCAGCTCTAACGGTAATATTTCCTTTTTACCTAATTTCTAATGGATATATTTTGTCTACAGGTACACTCCAACGGCTAGTTTCATCTCAAAAATGGATTGAAGAAAATCTATAAAAAGGGGGAAAACCACCGTTTGGAAAGAGAGGACGGAAAAATAGAAAATATTTCAAATCAAAAATCCAAGAAAGCCTGAGCCTGAATCTCAAGAGAAAAGCCTTCAAACTCAAATCCTTCCACTCCAAAAAGCTAAAAGAGGAATCCAAGGCACCCCAAATCAAAAATCGGTGGATTTCCCAAATTGAAGAAAAAGCTCTGTTTCTTCCATTTCCAATCTTCTCAACTGCAACAACTGTGAGGGATTAAAGCTGAGGCTTTATTCATCATTCCAAAGGAAGAAGAGGAAAAGAAGAAAAGAAGAAAAGCTCAAATTCAATCATCTCCAAACAGGCTTTTCTAAACTTGTTTACTTTATTTTGAATATTTGCTCAACTAAGGAGCTGTGAATCATTGTAAAACATTCTTATATTTGTTTGTGCTAGTTCTATCAAGAGGATTGAACTAGTGGAGGTTGTTAACCTCGGGTCAAGCTAGATTAGCTTGAGTTTAGGGTTTTGTGCTGGTAAGCCCGGAAAACCGGCTGGGTTCGTTGTGACCCCGGGGGAAAAACAACAAGTTGTGAGTTGTGCTCTTGTAAAACAACTCGGCTATAATCTAGTTGATTATAGTGTGGACCCAAGTGAATCTTGGGAGTGGACGTAGGTGTTGGATACACCGAACCACTATAAGATCTTTGTGTTTGTCGTGCATTCATTATCTCTATCTCTATCTCCTTGTTTATGCTTTATATTTCCATTGCAATCAATTTCATTTGTCTTAGAGCAGATAATTTTTTTTTTAAAGGTTAATTTTTAAAGAACCCAATTCACCCCCCCCCCCTCTTGGGTTGCCATCTGGCCCAACACATACTACTCGGGATATCAATACTAAAGAAGGAAGGCAAACGAGAAAGAGGTATGTCAGAAAACCAGGTGTCCTGAAGAACATCAATGGAAGAACCATCTCCAATCATCCACGAGGTGTTTTTCAGAATGAAGCTACCATAGCGACACACCTCCTTCCAAAAGGAAGAATAACTCCGAGATGCCTGAATATGCACAGAGGAAGACCAGTCTTCATATCTCGCGTGCATAAAAGAACTCCAGAGGCAATGCGGCTCCAAAATGAACCGCGAGGCATGCTTGGCCAGAAGGGCCTCCCTTCTGATAGCCAAAGACTGGATCCCAAGACCGCCCTCCTGGATCGGCATACAAATCCTCTCCCAAGACAAAAGGTGAATACCATGCCCATCCTGCATAGAAGCCCAAAGGAAGTCCCTGAAGCATCTCTCAATCCTCCTAAGGCAAGATAACGGAATGGCAACATTGGAGAGGAGATACATAGGAAGAGAGGAGAGGACCGACCGGATGATAGTTACCCTAGCCATCATAGATAATCTCATAACTTGCCACTCCTCAATGCGCTGACAAACCCACAGCTCCAGGTCTGAATAGTCTGCACAGCGAGGATGATGACCAGTCATAGGAACCCTCAAATACTGTAATCGGTCAGTCTGAGATGAGATACCCCTTAATTGGGCTATAGCTACCCTGGTAGCTCTAGAAGTCTTCGGGCTGAAATAAAAAGAAGACTTGTCAACATTGACCTTCTGACCCGAAGCCTGACAATACTGCTGAATAATGTCGGAAAAGGAAGAAGCATTGGCAGTGGAAGCTTGGCCCAGCAATATACAATCATCAGCAAAAAGAAGATGAGAGATCGCAGGACCCCTAAGACTGGCCATAAAAGGGGCAATGCTATGATTGGCCTGTGCCTTATAGAAGGCACGGGACAGATCATCAGTCGCTAGAATAAAGAGAAGGGGGGATAAAGGGCATCCCTGACGCAACCCCACCGAAGAGTAGAAAAACTTAGTCGGACTCCCATTAATGATCAGTGAGAAGGAAGGCCTCTGAATGCAAGCCATAATCTATTCAATGAACTGATCAGCAAAAACCAAACTCCCGAAGGGAATGATGCAGAAAGGCCCAACTAAGTCTATCATAGGCTCTTTCCATATCCAACTTAACTGCCATAAGGCACTGTCTGGCCGGGGCTCGCTGAAGATCATACATAAACTCCTGAGCAATAAGGACGTTATCCGAAATACATCGCCCACGAATAAATGCCCCCTGCTCCATAGCTATAAGGCGGGGAATCACCAGGCGGAGACGGCTAGCTAGGAGACGAGCACAGATCTTATACAGAGTAGTGCATAGGATAATAGGTTGATAATGCTGAGGGATGGAAGCATCATTGCATTTGGGCACAAGAGTAATCAGAGTCCGGTTCCACTCATCAGGGATGGCCTTTGCTTGAAAGACAAGATGAATAGCATGAGCCACCTCCGGACCCACAATGTCCCAGTAATGACGAAAGAAGAACGGCGAAAAACTATCAGACCCCGGGGCCTTATCCGACCCGAGCTCCCATATAGCCATACGAATCTCATCAGCAGTGACAGGCCGGATAAACATTTCATTATCCATAGAAGAGACCTTTCTTGACATAGGGACCTGAACGACTGGAGAACCTACTCCAGAGGAATCCGACCATCTGGCCTGGAAGAAGCGAAGAAACTGGTCCCGAATAGAAGGAAAATCCTCATGATAGTGGCCCGAATCGTCAGCAACTCTGCGAATTCTGTTAGCTGCACGACGCTTCAGAGTGGCCTGATGGAAAAATCTGGTGTTACGGTCCCCTTCACAGATCCACTAGATCCTAGACCGCTGCCTCCAATAGATTTCCTGCTGGGTGAGAAGAGAGTGGTGTAGAGCAAGCTTGGCTCAGAGAATAGATAGGTCAGAGTCCAAAAGAACACCCTCCAGATCCTCCTTAGCCTGCAGAGTACTAATATCAGCTTCAAGTAATTCCACCTGCCTAGTCAAATCACCAACCTCCATTCTATTCCATCTGACCAACCTTGTTTAGTCAGCAACAGACGGCGAGAAAGACGATAAACAGCATTGCCCTGGATAGGAATGTGCCAGATCTAGAAGATGATAGCCCAGGCCGCTGGATAAGTAGACCAAAACTGCTCAAATATGAACTGCCTCCGCTGATAATGAACAAACTCTGTAGACATAAGAACGGGGCAATGATCTGAAGCAATCCTTGGGAGATGAGTAACAGAGGCAGAAGGGAATTTCTGAAGCCAACGATCCGAAGCCAAAGCCCTATCAAGTCTTTCCTAAACACGTGTCGAGCCCTAACGATTGTTACACCAGGTAAATTGTGGGTTGGAGAATCCTAGGTCCATAAGACCAGCAGAGCTGATAAACGCCCTAAATTCAAAAATATCAGTTGTGCCAGTGACCCTTCTACCCCCTCATTTTTCACTGACATTAGAGATACAGTTGAAATCACCAGCAACAATGGTAGGAAGACCCTGGGCAAGGAGGGGAAGAAGATCAGACCATAAGCTCCGTCTTACCCGGTAATCATTACTGGCATAAACAGCCAATAGAAGCCAAGGGTCAACAAACCCCTCAGAAACAACAAGGCCAATATACTGGTTGCTTTGATGAGCAACATCAACCATAACAACAGAGGGATGCCAGATGGCTATAATACCTCCTGATAGACCCACAGCCTCAACCGCAAACAATGACCAAGCATGAACAATCTGTCTCTGAAACCAAGCCAAACCATCCCCCGACAACCTGGTTTCTAAAAAACACAAATATCAAAGTTATGAATTTGCATCAATCTGCCAAAATAGGATCGAAACAATGGCTTTCGAGCTCCTCTTACATTCCATACAAGAATCTTCATTTAATAGGAAGAGGAAGCTGGGACCCCCTCTAGTCTTCTGCCATATCACTATCAGGAAGGCACCCAGAACAAGTGACTACCTCAGGGATCTATGGACAGCAGATCATCGAAACTTGACCCTCATTAGACCGAGGTGATAGATCAGAGGAACTCAATCCTATACCCTGACACAGGATATCCGAGTCAGAAGAGGAGCCTGTAGTCCTGATAGACTGGACCTCCCGACCCACCAGACCCGTATCTGGACTTAGACCTGATGGCCCTAGAGCATCAGTCGAATGAACCAGAGCATCCGATTTCATTTGTTTAAGTTTGGAAGAAGAAGCACCACCTTTGCTTTTCTTTATACACTTTTTAGTAATTAGCCTAGGGGCCAGATACTCCGCCGGACGAGCCCACTTAAGGGGACCCGGACAAGCATCCCTACTCCCCGATGAACTAGCATTACCACACTCATCAACAAAGGAAGCAAAGGGATTCTTGGACAACAAGGATTGGGGGAACTCAGCCTCAGAGTGCTGAATTTCTGAGACAGCTGAGACCTGGTTGAAACCTCCTTCAGACAAGCCGGCACGCCCAGAAGACCCCGGCACACTAACACCCACAGAAGGTTCCTTCAACATATTCCCTGAAGCCAGTCCCACATCCTTAGCTAACGAATCTGGCAACCTCTAACCACGAGCATAACGCCGACGAGCCTGCTTCGACGGAGCAACCCACCCCTCAGCCAACGCTGCCGAATTAGAAGCCAAAGAAGAATCCTTAGAACGAGGAGCAGGAGACAGAGGGACAGAATTCTTCAACACCTTCCCCCTAGTATCCGCTTGGGAGCCCTGAGACTCGTTACACTGCCTAATTGCTGACATCCAGGAACCAAAACGAAGAGCGTCCGAAGACGACTCAGAGGCAGGGTTGTCCGTAGAAGAGCAGCCGTCGGAGAGATGCAAAGAGCCACATTTCTGGCAAATCTCATTCAAACCCTCGTAGATGTACTGTTGCCAGAACGACCCTGACAAGCCCCTCAACCGAGCCCCCGGACGGAGAGGAGATTGGAGCTCGACTTGGGCATGAACCCGAGCAAAAGCTCCCTTGTTCCTAGCCAAAGTCGCTGCATCAACAAACAAGAATTGGCCAGCCGGGGCGACAACCTCCCTGAGAATTTCCTCCCTCCAGAATTCAATCGGGAGGTTAGGCAACCTAATCCACAGGAGCACCGACGAAACAGCGTCCGATGCCGGGAAGAACTCCGGCCTCCAAACTTCAACAGCAATAGACTGACCGTTAATGATCCATGGCCGGTTTAGCACCATATCACGGGCAATAGAGTCGGCAAACCGGAAGATGTGGCACCGGAATGCCAAGCTCAGATGGGAGATCTCACCGGGGATACATCCATGCCGGAACTCATGGAGGAAAGCATCCGCTGGAACCCAACGGTGAAATGTCCCACCAACACTACCCGTTTAAGCCAATCCACAAATTAGGCCTCCAGCTCCGCCACCGGGACCTAGACCACATCAGGATATCATGCTTCCAGCAACGCTACCTTGGCCAGCGTCGGAGAAGATGAAACCCAGTGGAAGCCCGAGTTCGCTGCCCGTCGCCTAGGAATTCAGCCATCGGAACCACCATCCGAAGCCATAGGACAGGCGAGGGAGGGCAGGGGAACCAAGACCAGAGCGCGAGAGCATGAAGACACCAGAGATCACAAAAATAAAAATCATTTATTTTTAAAAATTATGGCCTGACTTTTGTACAACACAAAAATATTTATTATTAAAAAATTTATTATTAAAAAATATTTATTAAAGTAGACAATCCTTTAATTATATTTGTAAAGTTTTAGTCATTTTGTTTTTAATTATCAATTATTATACATTTGGTTATCGGAAGATAGCTGGATTTCTAATCTTCAATTATAGATTTATTTTTTTTTCTAATTTCAATATAGATTTAATTTTTTTTATTTGATTTAAGTCTTGCAATTGATTTAAACTTAACTTGAACGGGAAATGAGTTATTTTTATTTTTATTCAATTTGAGCTGTTAACAAGCTAGATATTAATTTAAAATGATGTTATTAGATGAAACTTGATCATGAGGTTTCGATGAATATTAATACGATAGTGATTATATTTATTTAATATTAATGGTTGGTAGAATGGCGACTGATTCAACATATTCGAGGTCATGATAGTGTTTGGATTTATTTAGTACCAGTGGTTGGTGGAATGATGGCTTATTCAATATATTTGAGGTCATGATAGTGTTTACATTTATTTAGTGTTAGCGGTTGGTGGAATGGTGACGAGGCTGACAAAAAAAATTCTTTCATGTGGAAAGAAGCGGATGCAACAGCCAACGACTTGATCATTTCATAACTTCTATGTCAATGATAAGAAGTTTTATTGTGATTGATGACGCCCGGATTTGAACATAGGGAAAAAAAATTTGATCGCTTGCTGGGTTCTTACCTAGCTGGATGACTTGCAAGAAGTTTCGAGATCAAAGAGGTGCTCCTGTAGGGACCCTTTAACGCTCAAGTTAGCAACCAAGGTCACAGCTGAAGGAGAGCTCGAGGGAGCTCCTTAGGGCAAAGAAGGCTCCGAGGGATGGAGTTTCTCTGGAATGATAGAGTGAGAGAGGTCGTGTGTTCGCATACCTGAGTCTTCAGTAGATTTACCCTTTTATAGGTAGTTGAAACTTGTATGGAGATTAGCCACATGAAATTCGGTGAGGGAGAGATGTTTGCAAGATACGTGGGAGTTACGTGAATTTGGGCTGATCGGTAGGTCCTGGCCCATCGGAGAGGGAGAAACTGATGGTTGATGGGCTAGGTACCATCAGTCGGTGGAACCAGTTGGTTGGTGGGCCTGGTCCCATTGACGGCATGGTCAGGCGGCGGGCGGACCTGGCTGTGTTAGTCCGTGTGGGTCAGAGAGTTGATGGCCCAGGCAGATGCAAGGCCGACTTAGGGAAGTCGGGGCCGCCTCGGCTTGCCTAGAGATGCTAGGGCCGACGGGGTCGACTTGAAGAAGTCGGGGCCGCCTCGGCTTGCCTGAAGATGCCGGGGCCGACGGGGCCGACTTGAAGAAGTCGGGGCCGCCTCGGCTCGCCTGGAGATTCTGGGGCCGACGGGGTTGACTTGAAGAAGTCGGGGCCGCTTCGGCTCGCCTGGAGATGCCGGGGCCGACTTGAAGAAGTCGGGGCCACCTCGGCTCGCCTGGAGATGCCGGGGCCGACTTGAAGAAGTCGGGGCCGCCTCGACTTGCCTGGAGATGCCGAGGCCAATGTGTCTATGCCACGTAGTCGATTTTGCCATGATTGCCCATGTGGCTTCATCAGCCACATCAGATGCCCCCCGCTCCTGAGCGCGAAGGACCACGTGCCCGCCGTCCTTTGGGCGAAAGGGGAATGAAATTCAAAAATGATTGTTGGTTGTGGGTGCCTTTAATGGCGGGTGAGCTAGCACGCTCTCCCGAGGCGATGTCGCTTCGAAAATCTTCCATAATCATGTGGTAGGTGGGAGCTGACGTTGGCGTCGGGCGCCCCGAGGGGGTGCCTCTCGAAGAATGGGGAAAAGGTGGGCACCATCATTTCCTCTCCATTTTTCATGCACCATCATTGGCTGGGGATCCTGCTCCTCGGCTGAACAGAGGTGGCATGCCTCGGGCGTGGGTGAGATGGCTGGTGCTTGAGCACTTGGCACAATAGATGAGGGTCACGCGGTGATTCCTTGGGCAATGCGATTTGAAGTTGGGGTATAAAAAGCGCTCCATGGGCTCAGGGGAGAGCTTTACACTACAATCGCTTCCCCTGCTTTCTTCCTCCTTGAGTTCCTCTGCAACCCGAGCCCTTCAGCCTTCATCTTCTTACCAAATTCCAAGTTAGTTTCCCCTTTTGCTTCTCCAACCTCTACCCATGGACCGCAGGGCCATTAAAGAGGGTAAGAGACTGATGGTAGAGTCGTCCCCTTCCCCCGGTGAAGACCATACTTCATCGGCCAGCTGAGTGCCCCGGCCGTTAGGTGGAATCACCATCCGCGACCGGCCGGTGAGCAACCAACCACCTACCCAAACCTCTCCAGTGAGAATAGTTACTTCCACTTCCTAGTGTCCGGTACCTCCTTCGACGACTGGTCTTGATCCGGAAGGGCCAAGGGAGATCGCCTCCACCATGACCCCCCGAGAAAGTAGAGGCTGTTAGGGTCATGTATAGGGTCCCCGACTTTATCCGTCTATTCATGTCGGGACCCGAAGACAGAGTAAGCTCCGTCCTCCCCGGTCGGGTTGCTCTGTACAAAGAGTTCTTCCAGTGCGGGTTGTGGCTTCCCTTCCACCCCTTCTTTTTGAACAAGTTAAATAGGTATAGGTTAGTGCCGGCGCAGTTGACTTCAAACTCGATTCGGATCTTCTGTGCCTTCGTCATTCTTTTTTTTTTTCCAGGGCTCCGTAGCCAGTTTGTCTTTGTTCCAAGCTTTTTACAAGCTCTGTCGCCAAGGTGGGGGCCTGGTGGGTGTTTACCGCTAGGCCGGGTATGGCCCTTCCCCTAGGTCTTTCATCCAAAATCAGAGGGTGAAAATCCCGATATCTTTTTGCCCATGTGGAGGGAGTGAGGACTAACTGAAGGGAACCGAATGTCAGTTCCAACGAAAATTCAGCCATGAGCGATAGGGACGGGGAGCTCTTCCGCTACCTTTCGTCCTGCCAGATCCCTACTTACAAGGATCTCCTGTCCGAGGGGAACTTGTATAAGGCCGAATTGGCCTAGGCAGTCGGTGAGCACAGAAACCTATTCTTCTTGCCCTCGGCCAGGCGTTGCCCTTGTCCATTTCATCATCATTTTTTTTACTAATATTTATTTTTTGTGCAGCAATGAAGATTCCCACCGAGAGGTTGGAGGCCGCCATGCGCCAGAAGAGGCAGGCGGCGGGCGAGCAGGCGAGGCCAGCCAAGAGGGCACGAAGGAGGGCCCAGGCCAAGCCGGCCTAGACCTCAGAATCCCTCGCAGCTCAGGCTCCTGCGGAGGAGCCGGCCAGTGAAGTGTCGGCTGAAGAAGCGGTCCCTGGCCCGGCCGGGGCTGAGACAGAAGAAGGGAAGATCCCGACCACAACTGAGGTTGCCGTGGTGGTTCTGAACCTCGAGGAGGAAACCCCTGCCGCCGCAGATTTAGCCGAGGCGGGGCAGGTTACAATTGCCAGTGGCCCTCCGGCTCCAGCCAAGCCGGAGGTGGATAGGGCTCCCCCGCCTGCTGAAGAGGGGGAGGTAGCAGTTAGAAGGCCTGATGCCGGAGCGAGGAGGCCCAGCAAGCACAGGGCCAAGCCGGGGAGCTCATCCCGGTAATCCACGCACCGCCCAGTTCATTGACCAATCGACGAGACACCGGAGGGGCCAGCGCGACCGTCGCCCAGACTCTCCTCCATGGAGGGATGGTGGGCCGCCATCCTCCTATTGAGGGCACGGTTTTCAAAGATCGACAAGGAGATGAGGCAGCAGTCCCATGCTGCAATCCTCGATATGTGCTGGTGAACGTGCTCCAGGTAGTTCTTCAAACCTAGTTTCCTTTTGATAATTCTTGTCGATCTGTGGCTCACGAATTCTTTTGATGCAGCTGGCCAATGGGGCCCTTGCTCTCGCGCGGTGATGACCCACTCGAGGGAGCTGCTCCCACGCACCATGGGGCGGGCTGATAAGTATAAAAACAAAGCCAAGTGCTGTCCGAGAAGCTCACTCGGCAGCAGGAGGAGGCCAAGGCCCGGGAGGAGGACTTGGGCGGCCGAATAAAAGAAGCGGAGTGCCAGGCCGAAGTTGAAAGTGGCCGAGCTTCTGTGGTCGAGACCAAGCTGATGCTGATATCAGCCAGGCTGGAGGCGGCCAGCAAAAGAGCAGAGGAGCTGACCCGCCAGCTCCAGCAGTCGAAAAGCTGGGTCGGGTGGCCACGGACGAGGTCTGGGCCGTGATGGAGAGGGCCGCTGCGGCAGAGAGGGCGGCGGTCAATGCAAGCCATGAGCGGGCCGGGGCGGTGGCCCATGCTCATAAAGCAAGCGCCTGCACCGAGGAGGCAGAGAGCCGGGCCAGGGAGGCCAAAACGCGAGCCAGGGAGGCCAAGGTGCAAGCCAGAGAGGCCGAGGTTCGGGCCGAGACTGCCATTGCCAACTACAAAGCCTCAGCGGAGTTCGAGCAGGAAGTCATTGAGGCCGGCCTCGATGCCTATGCAAAGGGCTTTGACCTTTGCAAGGTGAAGGTGTCTGCAGCCTTCAACATTAACTGCTCTGAACTTGAAGAGATCCAACCCGGGGATCTTGGCGGCGAGGAACCAGCGGAGGAGGAGGAGGAGGCCGGGGAAGATCCAGGGCCGAGTGGGCCCTGAAATATTTGTATTTTTGCCTCTCTCTTTTTGATCTTGTAATCTCTTTTTGTAACTGACTTCGGGTCAGATTTTGTAATCATTACAAGATATCAATGAAAGGAACCTTTTTTCCAAAATGTTTTCGCTCCTCTGTTTATAAGTATCACACATGTTGGTGACGTCGTGGCGGATCCATAGATCTAGGCTTGATAGTGATCTGAATAAGTCCACGAGGATTCATACTGCCAGCTAGGTTCATGATCCATCAGGCTCGCCCAAATTTTCCTTGCGGCCGGCGATTTACTATCCTACTTAGTCGGTAGGAACTTGCGTACGAGCTTAAGGGAACAGCTTGAACAGGCGCGAAGCTGTTAAACTCATGGAGACGTCTCGGAGGTTGATTCGAAGACTGTTAAGCTCATGGAGATGCCTCGGAGGTTGATTCCAAAGGCTGTTAAGCTCATGGAGATGCCTCAGAGGTTGATTCCAAAGGCTGTTCTGGCGGACATGGTCTGTTGGGGACGGCGCAAAACCGGGCAATGCCTTATTAGTCATAGTGCCGACGAGCCCTGATTTTGAACCACCTTGGGGTTTGTGTATCACCCGAGGGGCAACTCGACTGGTACAGAGCCTTTAGGTCTTGAACCACTTGGAGGCACCGCTATGCTGGGGCCGAGTGGTGTCCCATGGGCCGCGATGCCGGTGAGCTCCTTTTGAATCACCTTGGGGGTTTGTGTGCTGCCCGAGATGTGACTCGATAGGGTATGGAGCCTTTAGGGTGTTGAACCACTCAGGGGCACCGCCGTGCTGGAGCCGAGTGGTGTCCGATGGGCTGCAATGGCGGTGAGCTCCTTTTGAACCGCCTTGGGGGTTTATGTGCCGCTCGAGGGGTGACTTGACTGGGTACAGAGCCTTTAGGGTCTTGAACCACTTGAGGGGCACTGCCGTGCCAGGGCCGAGTGGTGTCCCATGGGCCGTGATAATGACGAGCTTCTTTTGAACCACCTCGGGGGTTTATGTGTCGTCCAAGGGCCAACTCAACCGGGTACAGAGCCTTTAGGGTCTTGAACTACTTGGGGGGCACCGCTATGTCGAGGCCGAGTGGTGTTATGTGGGCTGTGATGCTGGCGAGCTCCTTTTGAATCACCTCGAGGGTTTGTGTGCCGTCTGAGGGGTGACTCAGCCGAGTACAGAGCCTTTAGGGTCTTGAACCGCTCGGAAGTACCACCGTGCCAGGGCCGAGTGGTGTCCCGTGGGCTGCAATGCCGGCGAGCTCCTTTTGAACTGCCTCAGGGGGTTTGTATGCCGCCCGAGAGGTGACTCGGCCGGGTACAGAGCCTTTAGGTTCTTGAACCACTCGAGGGCACCGTTGTTCTGGGGCCGAGTGTGTCCCATGGGCCATGATGCCGGCGAGCTCTTTTTGAACCATCTCGGGATTTTGTGTGCCGCCTGAGGGGCGACTCGGCCGGGTACAAAGCCTTTAAGGTCTTGAACCACTCGGGAGGCACTGCCGTGCCGGGGCCGAGTGGTGTCCCATGGGTCGTGATGCCGGTGAGCTCCTTTTGAACTGCCTCGGAGGTTTGTGTGCCATCTGAGGGATGAATCGGCCAGGTACAGAGCATTTAGGGTCTTGAACCACTCGGGGGGCACCACCGTGTTGGGGCCAAGTGGTGTCCCATGGGCCGTGATGCCGGCGAGCTCTTTTTGTGAGATCTGATTCTTGGGTGCAAGGGGGAATTGATCGAGGTGCTGAAGGAGGCCTTTTATTGTCCATAATGTAAGGAGATACATCATTGATAATATCGGCGAAGGTTGTCAGCATTCCAGGTATATGGGATAGTTCGGCCGTTGAGCTCATCGATTCGGCATGCCCCTCGGTGGAGCATCTCGGCGACCCGGTAAGGACCATTCCAATTGGCGGACAGCTTGCCCCCCTCCGCAGGCTTGGATACCTCGGCCTTCCTCAGAACTAGATCTCCAGGACGAAATACTTTGGGGCGGACTTGGGCATTGTAGTACTTGGCCGCCCGCTGACGAAAAGTTGCCAAACACAGCCGTGCTCAATCGTGTACTTTGTCGATGAAGTCGAGGTTGGCTCTTATCAGGGCGGAGTTGTCTTCTTCGTTGTAAGACTCCACACATGGGCTAGGCAGGCCGATCTCGACGGGAATGACCGCCTCAGGCCTGAAGACTAGACTAAAGGGGGTCTCGACCATCGGGGCCCTCGGGGTTGTATGGTAAGCCCATATCACACTGGGAAGCTCTTCTATCCATCGGCCTTTGGATCCATCCAGCTGAGTTCTGAGTCCTCTAAGGATGGTGCGGTTCATGGCCTCGGCCTCCCCATTAGTCTGTAGGTGGCCGACGGAGGTGAATCGGTGGTGGATGCCCAGTTCGTCGCAGAAAGTCTTGAATGTGGCGTTGTTGAACTGACGGTCATTGTCGGTGATGAGAGTGTGAGGCAGGCCAAAACGGCATATAATCGACTTCCAAAAGAAGGCTTTGACACTATAGGAACATTCAGAAATAGCGACGCCAATTTAGCGATGCATTTTTGGGTTACTAAATTGCGACCAAATTGCATCAACTCAGCGAGAAAAATAAATAGCGATGCAATAAAAATGCGTCGTAATATAGCAACGTATTAGCGACGCAAAAACCAGAAAATTAAAAAAATTCATTAATATAGCGATGCAGTTTTTGCGTCGCTATTTAGCGACGCAATAGCGACGCATATAACAAAAAAATAAAAAAATATAATTTTTAATATAGTGACGCATTAGCGATGCAAAAATCAAAAAATTAAAAAAATTATTAATATAGTGACGCAGCGATTGCGTCGCTAAATAGCGACGCAATAGCGACGCATATAACAAAAAAAAAAATAAAATAAATTTTTTAATATAGCGATGCATTAGCGACGCCAAAACCCAGAAAATTTAAAAAATTTCGTTAATATAGTGACACAATGATTGCATCAATATTTAGCGACATAAATACCAAAAAAAATAAAAAAATTAATTTTTAATATAGCGACGCAACATTGCATCGCTATATTGTGACGCAACATATGCGTCGCAATATAGCGATGCATTAGCGACGCAAAAATCCAAAAAATTAAAAAAAAATTGTTAATATAGCGATGCAATGATTGCGATGCTATTTAGCGATGCATATACCAAAAAAAATTAAAAAAATTAATTTTTATATAGCGACGCAAAAACCCAGAAAATTAAAAAATAAATCGTTAATTTAGCGACGCATATAATTAAAAAAAAAAAATAAATTTAATTTTTATCGTGGCCGTGGTCAGCAACCACGACCATGGCCTGACCACGGTGGCCAGGCCGTCGGTAAAAAAAAAGGGATGTTTTTTTCGACAATCCCTCCCGTAAAAAAAAAATAAAAAAAATATAAAGTGGTTCCCCCCCTTTCTTGCCAGCCACGACAGTGTCCATCATCGATCATCGCTGTTCAGGATAATGGCTTGGATAGCTCGCAACCGTCGGATCGTCGCCGATCGGATGGATCGTAACCATCCGATCAATCATCACCGATCGAGATCATGGCTTGGATAGATCGCAACCGTCGGATATCGTCGCCAATCGGATGGATCACAACCGTCGGATCGATCATCGCCGATCGGGATCATGGCTTGGATCGATTGCAACCGTCGGATATCGTCGCTGATTGGATGGATCGCAACCGTCGGATCGATCATCGCCGATCAAGATCATGGCTTGGATCGATCGCAACCGTCGGATCGTCGCCGATCGGTTGGATCGTAACCTTCGGATCGATCATCGCCGATCGAGATCATGAGTTCAATCGATCGCAACCGTCGGATATCGTTGCCGATCGGATGGATTGCAATCGTCAGATCGATCATGCATATCGGGATCATGGCTTGGATCGATCGCAACCGTCGGATCATCGCTGATCGGATGGATCGCAATGGTCGGATCGATCATTATCGATCGGGATCATGGCTTGGATCGATCGCAACCATCGGATCGTCGCCGATCGGTTGGATCACAACGGTCGGATCGATCATCGCCAATCGGGATCATGGCTTAGATCACTCGCAACCATCGGATATCGTCGCCGATCAGATGGATCGCAATGGTCGGATCGATCATCGCCGATCGGGATCATGGCTTGGATCGATCGCAACCATTGGATATCGTCACCGATTGAATGGATCGCAACCGTCGGATCGATCATCGTCGATCGGGATCATGGCTTGGATCGATCACAACCATTGGATATCGTCGTCGATCGGATGGATCGCAAACGTCGGATCGATCATCGCCGATCGGGATTATGGTCTGATCGATCGCAACCGTCGAATCATCGCCGATCGTTGGATCACAACAGTCGGATCGATTATCGCCGATCGAGATCATGGCTTGGATCGATCGCAACCGTTAGATCGTCGCCAATCGGTTGGATCACAACGGTCGGATCGATCATCGCTGATCGGGATCATGGCTTGGATCAATCACAACCGTCTAATATCATCGCCGATCGGATGGATCACAATGGTCAGATCGATCATCGCCGATCGGGATCATGGCTTGGATCGCTCTCAATCGTCAGATATCATCGCCGATCGGATGATCGCAACCGTCGGATTGATCATTGCCAATCGGGATCATGGCTTGGATCGATCGCAACCATCGGATCGTAGCTAATCGGTTGGATGGCAACCGTCGGAGATCGATCGTCGCCGATCGGGATCATGGCTTGAATCGATGGCAACCGTCTGATATCATCGCCGATCAGATGGATCGCAACCATCGGATCGATCATCGCCGATCGGGATCATTGATTGAATCGATCGCAACCGTCTAATATCGTCACCGATCGGATGGATCGTAACCATTGGATCGGTCATCGTCGATCGGGATCATGGCTTGGATCGATCGCAACCGTCGGATCGTTGCCGATCAGTTGGATCGCAATGGTCGGATCGATCATCGCCGATCGGGATCATGGTTTGGATCACTTGCAATCATTGGATATCGTAGCCGATCGGATAGATCGCAACCATCGGATCGATCATCACAAATCAGGATCATGGCTTAGATCAATCACAACCGTTAGATCATCGCCGATCGGATGGATCACAATGGTCGGATTGATCATCGCCGATCGGGATCATGGCTTGTATCGATCACAACCATCTGATTGTCGCCGATCGGTTGGATCGCAACGGTCAAATCGATCATCGCCGATCGGGATCATGGCTTGGATCACTCACAACTATCGGATACCATCGTCGATCGGATGGATCGCAATGGTCGGATCGATCATCGCCGATCGAGATCATGGCTTGGATCGATCGCAACCATCAGATCGTCGTCGATCAGTTGGATCGCAACGGTCGGATCGATCGTTGCCGATCGGGATCATGGCTTGGATCGCTTGCAACCATCGGATATCATCGCCGATCAAACGGATCACAACCATTGGATCGATCATCACCGATCGGGATCATGGCTTGGATCACTCGCAATCGTCGGATATCGTTGCCGATCAAATGGATCGCATCGGTCAGATCGATCATTGCCGATCGGGATCATGTCTTAGATCGATCGCAACCATCGGATTGTCGCCGATCTATTGATCACAATGGTCAGATCGATCATCGCCGATCGGGATCATGGCTTGGATCGATCGCAACCGTCGGATCGTCGCCGATTGGTTGGATTGTAATGGTCGGATCGATCATCGACGATCGGGATCATGGCTTGGATCACTCGCAACCGTCGGATATCATCGCCGATCGGATGGATCGCAACGGTCGGATATCGTCGCCGATCGGATGGATCGCAACCATCAGATCGATCATCGCCGATCGGGATCATGGCTTGGATTGATCGCAATCGTTGGATCGTCGTCGATCGGTTGGATCGCAACCGTCAGATTGATCATCGCCGATCGGTTGGATCATAACGGTCGAATCGATCGTCACCTATCGGGATCATGGCTTGATTCGCTTGCAACCGTCGGATATTGTCGCCGATCGGATGGATCGCAACCGTCGGATCGTTCATCGCCGATCGGATCATGGCTTGGATCGCTCGCAACCATCGGATATTATCACCGATCGATGGATCGCAACCGTCGGATTGATCATCACTGATCGAGATCATGGCTTGGATCGATCGCAACCGTTGGATCATCGCCGATCGGTTGGATGGCAACTGTCGAGATCGATCATCACCGATTGGGATCATGGCTTGGATCGATCGCAACTGTCTGATATCATCGCCGATCGGATGGATCGCAATCGTCGGATCGATCATCGCTGATCGGGATCATGGCTTGGATCGATCGCAGCCATCTGATATCATCGCCGATCGGATGGATCGCAACCGTCGGATCGATCATCATCGATCGGGATCATGGCTTGGATCGATCGCAACCATCGGATCGATCATCGCCGATCGGGATCATGGCTTGGATCGATCGCAACCGTCGGATCATCACGGATTGGTTGGATCGCAATGGTCGGATCGATCATCACTGATCGGGATCATGGCTTGGATCGCTCGCAACCATCGGATCATCGACGATCGGATGGATCGCAACCGTCGGATCGATCATCGCAAATCGGGATCATGGCTTGGATCGATCGCAACTGTCGGATCGTCGCCGATCGGATGGATCGCAATGGTCGGATCGATCATCGCCGATCGGGATCATGGCTTGGATCGATCACAACCATCGGATCGTCGCTGATCGGATGGATCGCACCGGTCGGATCGATCATCGCCGATTGGGATCATGGCTTGGATCACTCACAACCGTCGGAATCATCGCCGATCGGATGGATCGCAATAGTCGGATCGATCATCGCCGATTGGGATCATGGCTTAGATCGATCGCAACCATCGGATCGTCGCCGATCGGTTGATCGCAACGGTCGGATCGATCGTCGCCGATTGGGATCATGGCTTGGATCGCTCGCAACTATCAGATATCGTCGCGATCGGATGGATCGCAACTGTCGGGTCGATCATCGCCGATCGGGATCATGGCTTGGATCGCTCGCAACCGTCTGATATCATCGCCGATCGGATAGATCGCAATGGTCGGATCGATCATCACCGATCGGAATGATGGCTTGGATCGATCGCAACCATCGGATCATTGCAGATCGGTTGGATCGCAACGGTCGGATCAATCATCACCGATCGGGATCATGGCTTGGATCAATCGCAACCATCGGATCATCACCGATCGGTTGGATCACAATGGTTAGATCGATCATCGCCGATAGGGATCATGGCTTGGATCACTCGCAACCATCGGATATCGTCACCGATCGGATGGATCGCAACCATCGGATCGATCATCGCCGATCGGGATCATGGCTTGGATCGATCGCAATCGTTGGATCATCGCCGATCGGTTGGATCACAACCGTCGAATCGATCATCGCCGATCGGGATTATGGCTTGGATCGATCGCAACCGTTGGATCATCGCCGATCGGATGGATCGCAATAGTCGGATTGATCATCGCCGATCGGGATCATGGCTTGGATCGATCGCAACCATCGGATATCGTCGCCGATCAGATGGATCGCAACCATCGGATATATAATGCATCGCAATATTAGTTTATTAATTTAAAACTAATATTGCAACGTATTGTATTTGCGTCTCAATATTGCGACGCATAATGGATGCGTCACAATATTAGTTTTAAATTAATAACTAATATTGTGATGCATTCATTATGCATCGCAATATTGCGACACATATATAATGCATCACAATAAACTTTATTAATTTAAAACTAATATTGCGACGCATCCATTATGCATCGCAATATTGCGACGCATCCATTATGTGCTGCAAATTATTTTATTAATTTAATATTTCAAAAATTGCGACGTATTCATTATGCAATGCTGTGGCTGGCAATCGGTGGCCTGGCCACGGTGGCCAGGCCACCAAAAAAAATTAACAGGTGGGGAAACCCTCCTTCCGTCTTCTCCGGCCACGGCTACGACCGTGGCCAGCCGTGGCCTGGCCACAGTGCCAGGCCACGAAAAACAAAAATTTACATGGGGCATCCCCCCCTTCTGTCTTCTCCGGCCACGGCCGCAGCCTGGCCGGTCGTGGCCTGGCCATCGCGGCCGTGGCCGGTCGTGGCCTGGCCACGAACAAAAAAAAAAAAAAAAAAAAAACCTGGTGATGCCTTGCGTACCGATGCATTGATGGATAGTATGGTTGCAGTCACACTGAATATATGATGAGGGGCTGTGATTAACACGAATGATTTAGTTATGGCTGCAATCAGATGGTTTGATTATGGCTATGGTTATTATATTGATGGTTTGAGCAGACCGCAAGTCACCAGGTCTTCTGTGTTGCTGACCGCAAGTCACCCAGTACTTACCCTTGACTCTTATCTCTTAATTACTAGTTCGCTGTACTGGTTATCTTGAGTATCTTAGTTGCTTATCTTCCTCATCGTCGTTTGGATGCACTAGCCCTGGTGAACGGTTTTGTTTGCAAGCCTCCGATGCACGTCACAGCCGACGACTTCTTCTTGTCCGGCCTCGATAAGCCTGGCAACACGTCGACCGGCTTGTGTCTATGGTGACGCAGGTGACTGTGAACCAACTTGCAGGGCTCAACACCCTCGGCATCTCCTTGGCTCGAATAGACTTCGCACCTACGGTCTGAACCACCCCACACCCACCCACGGGCGACCGAGATCCTGACAGTGTTAGAAGGCAGTCTCTACGTCGGCTTTGAAGGGTCTATGATGTATCACAGCTTCTCTTTTCTTTCTGAATGGATCCTATCTTATGATATGACATCCTATATCGTGGACAGCATTATAACCCTGCACAGCGAGAATATTGCTCACGGTCGAGAAGCCTAAACCATTGAGAAAGTGCTAACCCAAGCTCATAAATCGAAGTACTATCTTTTTTATTAGGCGATTCGAGACTGCGACAAACTTTTCTATCCAATTTCATAGTGTTCTTGGTGAGGATCCAACATAATT
The DNA here is from genome assembly GCA_900491605.1 of Calamus simplicifolius. Classification (NCBI taxonomy): domain Eukaryota; kingdom Viridiplantae; phylum Streptophyta; class Magnoliopsida; order Arecales; family Arecaceae; genus Calamus; species Calamus simplicifolius. The sequence continues at coordinate 147,485 of UESW01002569.1, forward strand.
AATAAAGGTACGTTGTCATGCCTAGTTTTGTTATCACAAAATCATAGTTCAAAAGTTATTCTGTGAGGGATTGTTTGGAGCGGAAGAAGTTAAATTTTGGTAACAACAAATTAACATTTCTTCTCAATTCGTTTAATTATCAATATTTATTAAATTGAGAACATATGGGATTTTGGAAATAGTTTATGATACTCGCAACTTGAAAATATCAAATGCCGACGAGCTAGCTTCCTTGGAAATCTGCATAAAATTGTTCATCTAGATTTTAAATCCATAGAGTACCTCTTAATATATTGATTTACGTAGACCTGTAAAGCTCCTTTAGCAATAAAAGCTACCGAAGGCTTTAGCAAGCGTAGAGGCCCATAGCAATGTGGATGATGCATGAAATCGGCATTGATGGCAACGCCTCAGGAGACAGATCGTCATTCATTATCGATTGGGAAAATAAAACCAAAGAAAACGGCTAATAAAGCTAGCCGTTTCCAAGCCGCTGCATGCTGTTAACGTGTGGACAGACGCGCTGAAATTAAGTTGTCGTCCTCCCACTACAAAAAAAAAAAAAAAAAAAAAAGACTTATTATGTCGAATTAATTCATCGTAATAGGTACAAAAGTCATCGTAATAAATTATTATGATGATAAAAAATTGTCGTAATACATTACAAAATTGTCGTAATAACATGTTGTCGTAATAACCTATTACGACGACTTATTTTCGTCGTAATAGATAACTATTACGGTGAAACCATATTATCGTTATATATTTTTTAAAAAAAATTAATTTAATTAAAATCTTATTACATGACTTAGTTTTGCCGTAATATCAACCTTACGCGAAAATAAGTCATCGTAATAGAATTAGTTTTGCCGTAATATCAACCTATTACGGCGAAAATAAGTCACGTAATAGGTTTTAATATTTTTAAATTTAAATAAAAACCTATTACGATGACTTATTTTCGCCGTAATAGGAAGCTATTATGGCAAAACTAAGTCGCCGTAATAAGTTTTTAATATTTTTAAAATTTAAATATTACGGAGACTTATTTTCGCCGTAATAGGTTGATATTACGATAAAACTAAGTCACCGTAATAAGATTTTAATTAAATTTTAAAAATATTAAAATTTTATTTTAATATTTTTTGTTTTGCACCTGTTACAATAATATAATATAATATTAAAGCAACGATATTAGAAATATTTTTCTAATATAAAAGTTTCACAAAAAATTTAATAAATGTTTTCATTCATTTCAATAAAATCATCATATACAATGTTTTAAAAAATACATAATGAAAAAAATACATGTACTATGGAGGTGAAGTCTGCTGGGATCCACTAGGATGATATCCAGGCATTAACTGTCGCATGAAAGCAGTAAGCTCAGCAGTCGTCGCCTTTAGATCCTGGATGGTCTTCTCTTGCTTCTCTTGCTGAGTGAGTTTATCCTCTTGTTGAGCGAGCTTATCCTCTTGCTGAGCAAGCTTATCCTCTTGCTGAGCGATGAGCGCACTTATGTAGTTCAACCTTTAATTGTGAGTTTTCAGAAGATGAAGAACTACCTCTAATTCTTAATGTACCCTTCGGTAATGGACCCCATCCTCTTTTATAACCATCTAGAGCCTAAAACCTCCTCAAAAATGACATCCTCATTGATTGGTTCTATTGTAGAGTCCTGTGAGGAAAGTCGCTCTATTAACTGTGCCTGCAATGAAAAGAAAACAAATTCAATATGTTTAGTATAAAACATTACATTCAATAATATTATATTTTTAATTGATAAAACTTACATGGGTTTCTTCAGCTTTTTCATTTATCCATTGATTCTTCTTTTTATCAAAATGAAGAGTATTCCACAGATGAAGTCTTGATGGCTCCTCTCCCGTAACAGGATCTCTCTAAAAAGAAACAATAATAATTTAAAACAATAATTTAAGACAATAATCTAATACAATTATCAATGTATCAATGGAATAATCTAATACAATGTATTAATGTAATAATCTAATACAATGTATTAATGTAATAATCTAATACAATGTATCAATGTATCAATGTAATAATCTAATACAATGTATCAATGCATCAATGTAATAATCTAATATAATGTATCAATGTATCAATATAATACAATTATCAATGTATCAATGTATCAATGTAATAATCTAATACAATGTATCAATGCATCAATGTAATAATCTAATACAATGTATCAATTATCAATGTAATACAATATCAATGTATCAATTTATCAATGTAATAATCTAATACAATGTATTATAAGAAGCAACTAGAAATAGAAGCTTAAAGTTTACTAAGACTACTCAAATCAGAGAATGTTTTATTAAATGATGAATTTTAAATTTGCAATCAGAAGAAAAAGGATGGATCAACACAGTGAAGGACTTTGATCACAAATTTGTACCAGTTCTCTGGACAACAGTCATATTTCTTTAACAGCAAACATCTAGGAAGGGCAGAATTTGCTTGTCTTTTGCTTTATGATTTCCAGAGCCTGATCAAACCAAGTACTTGATGAACAGTAATCTATACTCATAAGCCAAATATAAGTTAGATTTCATGTTGCATGTGACAATCAGACCTTGATGAACACTGACCATTTTGATAATGGTTCCTTGGATCGAGAACAGAAGATAATAGAAGACTTTCTTTATATTTGAAAAATACTAAACAACAGAAAACACACAGCACTCTGGTAGTTTTGTTGGATCATCTTCAAGCTCAAACACCTTTCGATCTTGTTGTTCCTTTCAAACCAACCGCTAATTAACCAACCCAAACCAAGCATTTAGTTTCAAACAAGGGGCAAAAAAAGCCGCTTAGATTCCTGTTCGGCTGGGAGAAGTCAGAACATCAGATATGCATGAGAGAAAAGCTGAGATGGCTCAAAGCTGATGTTTCATTGCTTTGCCTGGATTATTCCAGAGATTATAAGGTTAAAGCCTTCTTTAGATTCAAATCCTCAAACAGAGTCCAGTGTAGACAAAGCGATTACCAGTAAGTTATTGCATGGCTCTACTTTAGGTACAAGGTCAAACAATTCAGTGTGAATAACTTATTTTGGTTTTCTTTATAAGATACCATGGCAATATTGGATTTCTAATTTGGATCCCCCCAACAATAAAGTGGGTCAACATTGCAAGGCTGTCTTCTGCCTTGGTAGAAAACCATACAGATTTTTCACTTGGTTCAAGCTTTTGAAAACGGATCTGTATAGTGAATGTGTCAATTTACTTCTCACATGTGTGTGATCAGGTTTTCTGCTTGCCTGACTTCCACAAGAGATAATAAGATTATGCTATGATCTTTTTCAATGCATTAGTTGTTTGCATAAAAAGCATAATACTGCACTGAACTATAGACAATTTAGTATTGCAATCATGCTGAGAGCTCTATAGTAGATAAGTGTAGGTCTTCTTTTGGATCTGTCAGTTTATTGGCAGTCTATCT